>JADXDR010000042.1:274398-303984 GCA_025026875.1 Chlorella ohadii | reverse complement strand
TTCGCCACCCCCGCTGGCCTTGCACATGCGTTGCATCTGTACTTGCATCGCATTTGCATCTCATCCGCAGCACTTGCATGCCCCTTCTCCTGGGCCCTTGCCTCTCTTGGCGATATCCCCTACTGACCAGCCCCACCCCCTATGGCTCCCGCCCCCCTGGCCCTTTTATGTTGCAGCCCGTGGCGTCTGACATGCGGATTGAGAACAACGGCATCCCGCCGCTGCCCAGCCAGCAGCCGCGGCAGCAGGCGGCCGGCGGCCTCTTTGGCCGCAACTGGTGAACGGCCTGGGGCTCAGTACCGTCTCAGGCTCGAATCCTGCCTTGCTTACATGGCTGACAGACTTTCCGTCCACGGCCCAGCCTATGCTTAATCTTGGCAGCGGCCTGGGCCAGGCGGCGTAGCGCCATGCCATGGCATGGCCGCCGCCGCCGCGCGCAGCGCGCAGCGCTGCAAAAGCGTGGGGCGAGCAAAACCTCCCGGGGATTTGCTGTGCCGGCTGGAAATGCCGTGCGCGCCCCTCCGCGCCGCGCGCTGCTGTAACTCTGCATTAATGGCCCCCCACCGGGCCCCTGTCTTCTGCCCTCTTTATGTCTGGTTGTGGTTGATTCGCTTCTGACTTTGCTCCTCTCTGCCCGCCATTCCTTCCTCTCCGCGCTGCTGCTGCTGTGCACAATGAACGACGGTCGACTCATGCTTTACTAGCGCTCTCGGCACCCTCACCTGTAACTGAACGCCGCAGCGCACAGAGAGGTGTGTGTGCATCTGGCAAGGCAGGACGGTGGATCACAGGTTGACGTGCATAGGGGGTGGAAGGGCCCGAGAGCAATGGTGCCATCATTTGACGCAGCTCTCTGCCTGGTGGGTTTGATGCTGCCCCGCACTGCATAGCGGCAGCTGCATTTCTGCAGGGCTCACCACGCCAGCCTGGGGGAGCTGCAAACGGCGCAAGACATTTTTGGTCGGAATGGGGGAGGCTGATCGAGCGAGCCTGCGGAGGGGTGCATACATCTCCAATCGCCGAGGCGGTGCCGCCGCGCTGCGGCGGGGCAGCAGGGAATACACGCCTGCCCTGGCCCGAGCTGCTGCGAAACTATTTACGACCCTCCCAACCCGCAAAGATGCCGCGCAGCTCTCTCCAGCTGCCTGCTTGAGCAGCGTTGCAACCCTTCGCCAGGAGCGGGCGGCGGCAGCCCTCCACCGCTCTGCAAATCGCTCCAGACATGCTCGGTCCCGCCGCCCTGGCGTCGGCGGCGCTGCTGCTGTTTGCTGCGCTCGCCGAGTTCGCCTGGGCGCAGAGCCCCGGAGCCGCGGCCCCAGCGGGCCAGCCAACACCATCCAGTGCGCGGGGGGGAGTCTGCTTAGGCCGCCCGCGGCCCCACAAGCCCGCCGCCCTCATGTGGCCCCTCGCAGACGGCGGCGCTCCCGCCCCTGTCGTTGCCGAACCTGCACTCATTGTTGTGCGTCTGCCTGCCCGCCGCAGACCGCGAGCTGCTGCTGAGTTTCAAAGCGGGCATAACCAACTGGCCAGAGGCGGCGGCGGCACGGGGCCTGGTGGGCTGGTGCGACAATGGCATCGCCTGCGCAAATGCCTGCAGCTGGAGCGGCGTGCAGTGTGACTTAGATGGCACCGGCCAAGTGACCGAGCTGTGAGTGCCGCTGGTTAGATCTCTGAGTTGTTATCCATCAGAGTTATCAATGCCCCAGAATGCCTGCTTTAGCCGCCTGTCACCTTGCACTGCGGTCTGCACGCTGTCTTTGCCTGCACCCAGCGCCCTTGCCCCTCAATCCCACCCTCCCACACTCGGCTCACTCGCTCCTCTGGACTTGTTTTTTGTCCGCAGGCACCTCGCCTGCGCGGGCGCCTGCACAATGCCCCTCCAGGGACAGCTGGGTGGCGGCCTCAACCTGCTGCCCCAGCTGCAAGTGCTGGATCTGTCAGGCAACAACTTTAGCGGGCCGCTGCCAGAGTACTGGGGCGAACCAGGCAGCTTCCCCGAGCTCTCCCAGCTGTGAGCCTGGCCTGTTGGCGCTGGCTACCCTGGCTGCGCTGCGCTGCGTCCTGCTGCGCTGCTGTGTTTGCGACTGCACGCCGCTGCTGCTGCTGCCGCTGCCGCCACTGCTGCTGCCGCTGACTCAGCCGCTGCTGCCGCTCACGCCCGCTGCATCTCCCCACTTCCCCCTTGAACGCAGCAACCTGAACAACAACTCTCTGAGCGGGCCGATCATTCCAGACTCGTGGTCTGTCGGGCCGGCCTTCAATCTACTGCTAGACCTGCAGCTGGCACGCAACCGCTTCACGGGCCCGTTTCCTGAGGCGTGGGCGGCGACCAACACCAGCTTCAAGTGGCTGATGAGCATGTGAGCCCTGGCAATCGGTTGGATGGCTGGTTGGGTGGATAGACGGGTGGATGGCTTGGTAGGCTGGCTGGCTTGACTGGCTGGGTGGGCAGGCGGCCTTTCGTGAACACGTGGCAGCAGGCGCGGCGGCGGCCGTGCTGCTGGTGCGTGCGGACACTTGCCGCCTCAACACATCACTGCTCCCATCGCCTGCCACCGCAGGAGCTGGGCCGACAATCAGCTGTCTGGCCCGCTGCCGCTGGTTGTGAACGGCATCATCACAATGAGCTACGTGGGGCTGCAGAACAACCGCTTCACAGGTGGGCTGGCGATTGAACATGGCAGTTTGAGCTGGAGCACATGCCGCCCCTGCTGCTGGCAAGGTGCTGTGAAGCTGGCTGCCGCGCAGCTGTCGGCATTCGCAGACAACGGCTCTCGCATAATCAGTGCCTGCACTCCTTGCCTTGCGATCCGTTGCAGGCCCGCTGCCCCCCGACTGGGGCACCCAGGTCTTCCTAGTTGATGGCACGGTCAACTCGACTCAGGCGCTTGAGAAGCTGTGAGCTGCGTGCTTGCTGGTGCAGTGCGTACACCTGATTGCCCGTGCTGCGCCGAGCAGGAGCCTGCGCCCATCTGCTTGCAAGCTGCCAGGCTGCACTTCCAACTGCAGTCTGCACTCCTACATGCCGCAGGTACCTGCACGGCAATCAGCTGACCGGAAGCCTGCCGCCGCAGTGGGGCGACCCGGGGGCCTTCACAGTGCTCTCCCAGCTGACGCTGAACGACAACCCACTCAAGGCCAGGTGAGAGCCCGCACAGCCTGGCACTGAGGGTCAAGACGTGCATACCAGCAGCTGCTGCCTGCACCTGCCCCAAACCCACCCACCCTGCCGATCCTGGTTCGTTTGTGCCTACCGACCCTGCCTTGCATCACCCACACGCACCACAGCGCATGTCCTTTTGCTGCCGCAGCCCGCCTGTGGAGTGGGGCGCTTCTCCAGGCTCCCTGCCAGCTCTGCGGAGCTTGAACCTCACCAACTGCAGCCTGGCGGGCAGCCTGCCGGCCTGGAGCGCGGGCCTGCAGAGCCTCGAGTCGCTGTGAGTCAAGCTAGCAGCGGGGACATGCATAAATGGAAGCTTGGAATTGCTGTGAGGGGCTGGCAGCGGGAGAACGTGGTTATACGCCAGAGTGGAGAACTTGTATATACGACCGCTGGGAGTCGCAGTGAGCGGGGCTGGCAGCGGGAGAACATACGTCGCAGCCTGCTGAGGTTTCCAGCTGGCAGTATCCTATCATCAATGCACCTGTGCCCGCCATTGGCTGCACATGAATGTCCACACAATGCTCCTCCCCCTGCCGCAGCTACCTGGCTTACAACAACCTGACAGGGGACGTGCCCGCCAGCTGGCTGCAGCTGCCCTCCCTCAAGCTGGTGCAAGTGCAGCCCGGCAATGCAGAGCTGTGCACAGGCTCTGTGCCGCCCTCTGCACAGTTTGACCTGTGCCCCAGTGGCTACGTGGTCTGCTCTGCCGATTCATTGGTGCCAGATGGCCCGCAGTGCAGCTCTAGCAGCAGCAGCGGCGGCAGCAGCTTCCCGGTTGCGGCAGTGGCAGTGCCGGTGGCGGTGGTGGGAGCTGCAGCGCTCGTGGCGGCGGCCATCTTTGTCGTGCGGCGGCGCCGGCGCGCTGCTGTGGCGTCTGCGGCGGCCGCCAGCAAGGCAGATGCGATTCGCTTTGCCACGGCACAGGAGCTGCAGCAGGTGAGAGCGCAGCTGCTGGGGCTGCCCTGCACATCGCAGTTGTGGGGTTTGCGCCACGCACCGGCTGGTGTAGGCTGGTGGCCAGGTAACTGCGGCTGCTTCCAGTGGCCTGCGGCTGCTTCCCAGGGAGGCATCAGCCACCCCTGGGCTTGCCCACCCACCTGCTGCTCCCTCCCTGGCATGCCATCACTTAACGCAGGATCTGGAGCAGGGCATCAGTTTCGCTGGGGAGGCGCTCGTCAAGTGCAACCCCTCCCCTCCCAGCTCAGCCCCGCCGGTGTTCAACTCCCTGCCCTCCTCGATGGGTAGTAAGCACGACCTGAACCTCAGCGGCGGCAGCGCCGCCCGCCTGCCGCAGCAGGCGTCGGGCAGCAGCGCCAGCACCGCGCTGGCGCCCCAAAACAGCCTGCTGGATACTCTGGCTGACTGGCACATCGACTCGAAGGGTGAGTGCGGGCACATGAGTAGTGCAATTCGTGTGGGGGAAGTTGCTCGAGGGAACTGGTGGTGCGGCCTGATGAAAGGGCGCCTCACAGACACTTGAGCCACCCCACCTTTTGCCGCACAACGCCACCTCCCACCCTATGCTGCCGCACCCGTCCCACCCCACCCCACCGAACGTATCCCAAATCCCTCCCCTCTTGTCCGTTCCAGACATCCAAATCATGAAGCGCCCCGACGGCTCGCTGTGGCGCCTGGGAGCCGGCGGCTTTGGCACCGTGTTCAAGGCGCTGCTGCACGGCGTGCAGCCCGTGGCTGTCAAGGTATGCAACTGTGGGATGGTGCTGCATTATGTTGGCCACCAGCTTGTGCATGGCCGGTGATGCCTGGGGTTGCTGTGGAGTTGTTGCTTGCAACTGTCAGCCTGGAGGGCACCAAAGTAACCTACCACATACTGCTGTTGCCCAAAGCCCACCGCTTCTAATGGCAATCACCGGCGCCCGAGTGCTTGACTGGGGCTCAGCTATCTGTGGTCATCACAGGTGCTCAGCAGGCGGGGCCATGCCTGCTGCTGGAGGCAATGCTGCACCGACCACGCCTGCCATTCCTGCCGCAGGTGCTGGGTGGCTCGGCCGCGCCTGGCAGTAAGGACATGTCGGATGCGGAGTGGGAGCACGAGATTGCGGTTCTGCGCGCGTGCCGCCACACGCATGTGATACAGTTCCAGGTGCGGTGCAGCGGCTGGCATGTTGAAAACAGTGGAGCAGCTCGTGTGTATGCCACCGCAGGTGTGCGGCAAATTGGCTGGTTTCTTCGGTAGCACAGACCCTGCTTGGTGACATGGTTGCAACGCTTTGCGGCCCAACGTCCAACTCTGCCGCAGGGTGTGTGCTTCCAAGAGGGGCGCATGCTGCTCATAACCGAGTACCTGGAGGGCGGCAATCTGACCCACAATCTACGAGCCGGCAAGGTCACGTGGTGGCGCCGCGGCAAGAAGGCGAGTCGCCAGTCGGTTTGGCCAGCCAGCTGAGGTCCTGGGGTGTGGCATGCTATTCTTCCGGCCGCCGAGCGCTGCTGCCGCTGCCGCTCACTGCCTCGTGGCACAGCATGCCGTTGGACTGGCAGCGTGCCCTCGGGCTGGCAGCTTGGCTTGGCCAGCAAAGGATGCAAAGCTTCCCGTTGGGCCCCACATGAGCTGCCGTCTAGCTCACCCCCACCCTGCCAACTCCGTACTTGTACATGCCGTCTCTCACGCCTGCAGATAGCGCTGGACGTGGCGCGAGCGCTGGTCTACCTCCACTCCAAACGCATCATCCACCTAGACTTGAAGGTAACACTTGCTCTCCCATCCCAGCAAGGGCTGCACAGCAATCTACCCTCTCGCCTTGCCCAGGTCCAGCGCATCCTCGGAGCACAGGAAGGAGTAGTAGGCCTTGGCCACAAACTTGTCCACCTGCAAATGCATAGGGGGATGATGAGAGCAGCAGCCTATCAGTTGGCAGGACAGCACGGCAGCTGAGCCAAGTCATGCCCTCATGCACCCAAACCATCCCCACCACGCCTCCAATCCCCCCTGCACACCACTTGAAGTCGGCAAACGTCCTCCTGACTAGGTGAGTGATCGAGGCAGATGGAGCAGTGTGGGCTGCCACGCCGGTCGGCTGCCAGCCCTCGGCACAGACTTGCTTCCATGGGTGTCAGGCACACCCCCTGCCGTACCAACCCCTGCCCCGCTTCGTGCTGTTTTGTGCGCCCTGCCGCAGGGACGGCACTGCCAAGCTGGGGGATGTGGGCCTGTCGAAGATCATGGCTGGAGACTATGTCTCTGGAGTGGTGGGCACGCTGGCCTGGTGAGCACAGCACAGCATAGGGTTGGCTCGCGCACAGAGCAGCGCGGGGTGCCAACGGCAGACCGCTGGCCGCGCATCAGCGGTTCCAAGACCCGCCGGATGTTCATGCGCCTCCCTCTCCACATCTGGCAGCTGCAGCAGTCCTACCTGCTCCACAGTGGCTGGTTATGTGCCTCTGCAGGTCTGCTCCTCGTTTTGGCGTTGCAAGCAGCGCTACCAGCTTCTGAGTGGCTGTCCGCCTGCCCCCGCAGGTCTGCTCCCGAGCTGCTGCTGGGCGAGCACTGCACCACCAAGGCGGACGTGTTTTCCATGGGCATCCTGCTCTGGGAGATCTGCTGCAACGAGGTACCCGTGCGGGGGCAGCTGCGCGAGCCCCAGTGAGCGTGCTTGGGGTGGTGATGTGGGTTGCATGCATGTTGGAGCATGCTGGGCGGGTGGGCTGTGCTGGGCTGCGCCCAGGATGTGCCATTGCAATCAGGCTTATGGTGGGATGTGCCAGCCAGTCGTGCATGCGAATGCAACTCAAAGCATCCTCGCAACCCACATCGCCGCTCTTCGCCAACCCTGAACACTTCCCCAATCCCCCATGCCCCCTCATCACGTACCCTTGCCTCGCCACACCCGCCGCACTCCCACAGGGTGCCCCAAGAGTGCCCCCAAGAGGTGGCGGACCTCATCTCCCACTGCCTGTCTCGCGACCCAGAGGAGCGGCCAACCGCCACCGAACTTGTTGAGCTTCTGCAGCTGGCGCCGGGCACCCCGCCAGAAGGAGTGGAAGTTAGATCAGCCGCGCCACGCACAGCCCAGTCCAGCGGCCGCCTCGGCGCGCCCTCTGTCGCACCTTCCGCCCAGTCCGGCGGCCGCAGCGCAGGCAGCCCGGCGGCGGGGGGCGCGTCTGTCACTGTGTCTGTGGCGGGGGCTGCCGAGGCGGTGGCGGCGCGGCAGCTGGAAGAGCAGCAGNCAGCTGCANGGCAGCTGGGCAGNCCGCAAGCAGACCAGCAGCAAGACCAGCAGCAGCAGCAAGACCAGCAGCNAGCCGCAGCCGCAGCAGCAGCCGCACACGTTCCGNCTCGGTGGCGCTNGGCTCCCGGCGGCGCGCAGCTGCNCGCCCCGGCCGACGCCGTTTGCGNCGGNCCGAAGANGCGAAGGCCAGAGCCTGGCTGACCAGCGATGAGTAGTTACTCGTGCACTTGACTTGACCCAAGGTCTGCCTGTGTTGTCCTTCCTCCCGTTGTACGTGTCTCCTAACCTTGGGTCCCCACACCCTGTGTACTCTCATATGCACCTCTCCTACCTTTTTCCGCACTTGATGAGGGTTCCGCTCCTCGCCCCACGTTGCACTCTGCTCTCTCCTGTCAAATGATCATACTCAAAGCTGCAGTGATAACTGCACGAAATCTTGCAGTGGACACATTCCGCCCCCGTGTGGGTCACCAACTCCTGTCAAGGTTTTGAAAATGCTGCTCCAGAAATGCGGTGCTGAGACTCTTTCATGCAGCACACGGTCTGGCGCTGTCGCCTCCCCTGTCGGGGCAGGGCGCACACTCTGGCCAGGGTTGCATAGCATAGCAGCACGTGGCGGCGGCGGCGGCGGCGGCGGCGGCGGCGGCGGCATGGGAGCAGGGCTCCGCAAGATCGCTTGCCCCACAATCTCCCCCGCTCACATATTACCGTCTGCCCACAGCGCTGGCTGGCAGAGCCCGTCTGTTCACCGCGCCGCTGCGCAGCGGGCCACTTCTACCGCAGCTGAGGCGAGCCACCGGACGGCCCTACAAAAGTCGAATTCAGGCGGTCAGAAGCCGTGTACGTGACGGCAAGGCTGCAAAGGCCTTTCGGTGCACAAGCCCGCACGTGCGCCCGGCCTGTGCCCCATTCAGAGGCCGCCGTCCCGCTCTCATATCAGTGGCGGCTGGCGCTGTGTTTGGCAGAGTCGCAACGCCCGGCACCTCTTGCCGGCCCCAAGCCGCCGCCCTCGCCGGGACCGCGCCGCTCCCTCGTCTCTGCCAAATGCTCTCGGCCAAAAGCGCAGCTCGTGTGGATGCTATCACAGGCACTCTGCACACCCTAGGGGCTCTTGCCCGCCTAGCTACACGATTCCAGGTGACGGTGGTGGGTGTGAGAGCAGGACACTTGACCATAATCGCCGCTGGCCTTGCCTATCCTGGCTGTCCGGTTCGGTGTCACAAGCCATCTTTGCCCAGCTGCCGGCTCTCTGCACGCCTAAACCAGCTGCTCGCTTCACCTGCAGGTCATCACAGCGGAGCACTCGGGCATTCTTGTGGCCTATGCAGCAGGCGCAGCGGTGCCGCCGGNCGCTGTACCTCNTGCCGCCGGGGCTGGTACGTGCCGCGGCGAGTGCCGATTGTGGCGTTCGTGCGAGTGGCGTTGGCCCTGTGCCTGGCCGTCCCGCTTCCCATCCCTGACAGGCAGCCGGCCTCCGCGGCGGCGTTCCTGTGGCACATGCTGCTCAGCGGGCACGGCATCTATCTGCTGATGCTCAGCATCGGCATGCCACTGCCGCTCAGGTGCAGGCTGGTTGGGTTGGCGGGTCATACGTCAGCCTGTCGGATGAGAGTTTGTTGGGCTGTGGGCAACTTATCTTATCTTGTCTGGATTGGCACCACGCCTGCTGCCCGGCGTTGCAAAACACCAGCTGCACCCTGCTTCCTCCCTGAACAAACTCGTAGCGCCTGCCTCCTGTTAATGCCCCCACCCCTTCACCTCACAGGTCGCACGCTTGGGTCACCGCGTTCCAAGCCTGGTGCCTGCTGTACCTGGCATCAGGGCGCTGCGGCCTGCTGCCGCCCCACCCCAACCGCCCAGCAAACGTGTTCACGGGGTCGGCGGCCGGAAACGCCACCTTCCGTGCCATGGGGTTCGTCCTTGACTGGTGAGCTGCAGCTGGGCAGGGCAGGTGCAGAGCTGCAGTAATGCGAGGTCTCATGAGAACCCCGCTATGCCGGCACGCTGATTGAACCCAGCCCCCGCCCCCCAATCGCACTGTACTTCTGTGCAGGCCCTTCCACCTGGTAGCCCCGGGTGTCGACATGAGCTTCACAAACGAGCGGGCAGCGTGCTGGGCGTGCACAGCGTGGCTGCAGCTCGTGCTCAGCGTGGTACTGCCCACTGCACTGCTGCTTGGGGGGCGCACACACTACAGGCCACATGGGCGGCAGGCGGCCAGCCTGCACCCACCTGACCAAGAATCAGCACGAGCAGGGGCGGCTGAGTCGAGCGTAGATGCGGCAGGGGCTCCTGCGGCGGTGGCTGGCAGGCCAACAGGCACATTGCACAGGCTGCTGGCCTGGTTGGACGAGGCATTTTGTGAGGAGCCGCTGCTGGTATCCCTGTATGCGGCAGAGGCAGTGTGGGTGCTGCTGCGTGCAGCCTGCGGGCTGCGGCTCGAGCGGTGAAGCTGCAGCTGATGCCTGCAGCTTACCATTGCAGGCTGCAGCTGACACCTGGCTTTGGCACCTGCCGCGAGCCATGCACCGTGTTCTTTACGCCATTATTGCTACCTACCTGTATCCAGCCGCCGCTTGCCTGGGCTGCTGGCGGTGCTTTGTCATTTCGTCGTTACCTATCCAACCCCGGTTTGACGTTGCACCCTTCCGGTGCTCACCTTTCCCTCCCCTCACGAGCCCTAATCGTTTCCCTGGCCTTCCTTCTTTCGACTAGCCTCAGCTGTCTATCGACTCCCACCCTGCCTGCTTGTGCGCCACAATGTGCTTGCCTTATGACGGTACCTTTGCCGCCCACACAGCTGTCTGTACGTCTCGCTCTAACACACACCATACCTGCATGGCGAGCATGCGCCAACAATAGACTGCAACTGAGCCAACACATGTCGACTTCCGCCCAGCACCTTGTT
The DNA here is from genome assembly GCA_025026875.1 of Chlorella ohadii. NCBI lineage: Eukaryota > Viridiplantae > Chlorophyta > Trebouxiophyceae > Chlorellales > Chlorellaceae > Chlorella > Chlorella ohadii. Next base: position 293,723 of record JADXDR010000042.1, on the reverse strand, counting down.
AGCTGTTCACATTCAACAGATGCGATTCATTCACTGTTCATGTTGATTGCCGGTGCATACCTGCTATGATAAGTCAACGCAGTTCGCGGTGATGGAGTCCAGAGGCAGAGGGCAGGCTAAGGCATGGGGTAACGAGACGCAGGGCGCGGCAGGGAAGGTTCACAACGCACCCTCCTCCCGTGCCCCAGAACCACCCTCCGGCCGCCTATCGTCTGCTGCTGCTGCCGCTGCTGCTGCTTCAGGAGCGCTGGCTGCCGCGATCCTGACGCTGCCATCTGCCGCCAGCGTCACAGCTGCTGCCGGCCCCACATACTCAACCAGGACAGCCCCGCTGCTTTCGTCACATACCCGCCAGGCATGTGCCGCCCAGGTGGCTGCAAGAGGGGAGGGAGGGCGCAAGGGCAAGGGATCAGGTGCCTGTCCAGGCCACAGGAAGGGGTCAACTGCGCTTCGCAGAAGCAGGAACTGCGGCCTGCGTGCGAATCTGCTGCGATGGCCCAGCCGGCGGTGCATGGGGCGGCTTGCAAGCGGGTGGAGGCTTGCAAGCGGGTGGCTGCTGGCCATCGTGCCATGCCAGCATATGCATGTCGATATGAGCATGCAGGGAGCACCTTGGTTGAGGGTGCTGCCAGGTGGAATTGTGCCATACTGTGCCTGCATCAGGAACGGTGGACGGTTGAAAGCACAAAGGGAGCCACGGCCGAGCACGGGTCATTCGGTAAAATCGCAGTAAAATCGCAGCAATATCAGTGCCAACCCAGCAGCCAGGCTAGCACTGCCCGCCTGCACAGCCCCCACTCACCGCTCTGCCCTCAAAATCGATCCAGTATAGTGTGGCCGCTGTGCTGCGCTGGTTAGTGAAGCTGTGTGTAACTGCTGGGCTTTCGCCACGCCCCGATTGGAAGTTGTCTGCGGGGACCATCTGCTCCCGCCGCCGTGTGCCCCTGCCGCCGGTCGCTGGGGAGTTTCACCGCGCCTGCACGCCTGCGGCCAATCAGGACAGCTCGATCAGCTCTGCCGGCAGGTAAATCGCGCCACAGAAGGGGTAGGGCAGCAGAGGATTCGGGCGGAGGGGTTGTGTTTGCGAGCGGGCAGGCGAGGGGAGGGACGGCGGCTTGTAAACGCAATCACGAGCCAAACCCAATGCTTGGATGCCTCGTCAAGGCCTGTTGCATCAGGCTCTCCTGCCCATCAGGGCCGCCATGCAGCGCGCCCTGATCTAAAGCCAGCAGCCCTGCGAGCCTGCCCCACGTTCTGCACATCGCACCCAACTCCAGAAGCGGCGAGCCAGCCCGAACGCAGCCAACGACCTGCAGCTCGCACCTTGAACCTGGCGGCCCCTGCTTGGCGGCCTTGCGCGTGTTAGCAGCAGCTGAGGGGTGACGCAGATCGCTCCTCAGCAGCGCGGCAGCATGCTGGCCGCTTCAAGCCGGCAGCTGCCGGCGGCCGGTGGCTCGCTGCCACAGCCTGGCGGCGGCCAGCAGCGGCGGTCGTGGGCGGCCCCTGCAGCCTGCCCTAGCCGGCGGCGCCAGCTGGTGGTGCAGGCCACGACACAGAGCAAGCAGGCCAGCAGCCGGCAGCGCAGCAGAGGTGCGCTGAGTGCGATGGGCGGGAAGGCGCCTACGGTCCGGTCGTTCCTGCCTGCTGATTGGGCGCGCTTTGCTGGCTGCTGCTTTCTGTGGTTACCACCAGCCGACTTGGCTGCCGACTTGGCAGCCGCAAGCCATCCGCCGCAATACGCAATAGACCACCACCCCTCCCTGCCGCTGCCCGCCCACTTGCGTCACTGCCCCTTCGCCCCGCTGCACCCCCACCCCCCACTTGTTTTGCAGTGCTGCCGTCCACGCCGCAGCAGCAGCCGCAGCGGGAGGCGCAGCGTGGGGAGCCTCATGAGCTGCAGGGCCTGTCTTTTGTGCGGGGCCCCACAGACGTGCCTCAGCTAGATGAAACAATCGGCGCCTGCTTGGCACGCACAGCGCAGGTGCGCCGCCGTGCTTGCTGCTGCTGCTGCTGCTGCTGCTGCTGCTGCTGCTGCTGCTGCTGCTGCTGCTGCTGCTGTGCTGATCCATTCAAGCCACGGTGCTCACTATTACTGGGCATATGCATTGTATCAGGCGGTGCAGCGGCACATGGAAGCTTACTTGCCAGGCGCTGGAAGTGATGCTCTCGTTCTGCTGCCTCGCAGCTATCGAGCCACGCCCGTCCAAGTGTCACTCCCCACTCCCCCCCGTACTCCTTTCCTCTGGCTCATTCTCTTGCATTGCTGCGCTGCAGGCCTTCCCCGACAACGATGCCGTGGTCTCGGTGCACCAGGGCGTGCGCCTCAGCTATCGCCAGTTTCACGAGCAGGTGGAGGAGGCGGCGCGCGGCCTGCTGGCCCTGGGAATTCAGGTGCGATTACTTTGATGGCATTTTTTGCAAGCCTGAGCTTGAGATGAGAGCAGATGGAGCAGGCGACGCGTGGCCTGCTGGCGCTGGGCATCCAGGTGCGAGTGGGGAATAACCTTTTGAGCTTGTCTGTGGTAGGTGCCAGGCCTGCGTGCCTAGCCGCTCACTTACAGTGATCTGCAGCTGCCATGGTGATGCCATGCCGCTCGACCGCTGACTTGGGGCATTGTCTAGTGGCGGTTTGCAGTGGCATCAATTCCCACGCTGCCTCCCCTGCTACTGCAGAAGGGGGACCGAGTGGGCATCTGGGCGCCCAACTGTGTCGAGTGGTGTGTGCTGCAGGCGAGTGCTGCTCCTTGGCTGCGTGTTCTCGGCTGCTGCTTTTGACGGGCTGGCAATGTTGACACTCGAAGCGCCAGCAGGTGTGAAGTGGTGTGTGCTACAGGCGAGTGCCGGCCCTTCCTTGGCGGCTGTTTACGGCGGGCTGGCTCCTTTGACAGTGACCAGCAGCAAGTGTGGCGCACTGCGTGCAGCTGCACTGACCAAGCTGCCTAATGCCGCCCAGCGGTGCGGCGTGGGCAAGCTGGCGTAATGCTGTAGCATCATCGACTGGTTACTGCCTCGCGGTCATGCTCTGAGATAGTTTGTGTGTCTGCTGCCACTTTCCGCCCTGCAGTATGCAACCTCTAAGGTTGGCGCCATCCTGGTGAGGAGAGAAGGCACAGCGGGCACAGCAGGCACAGCAGCAGGGTCTCGGCAGGCGCAGCAGCAGCTGCGGTCAGAGCGCCTGGCCTGCCTGCCTAGCCTTGCTTGCAGCCAGGCCAGTCCCCTGCTGTTTCCACCTGCCTGTACTGCACGGGGTGTGCAGGTGTGCAGGCAAACTCGAAAAACAACAACTGTTGCTGCGCTGCGCCGCAGGTCAACATCAACCCAGCCTACCGCGCAGCTGAGCTGGCCTATGCTCTGAACCAGGCGGCCGTGACCGCCCTGGTGCTGGCACGCGGCCTCAAAGGCAGCCGCGAATTTATCGACATTGTGGATAGCGTGGTCGCCCAGACGCAGCTGCGGCACCGCATTCTGCTGGCGGATGAAGCACYGGAAGGTGAGCCTGGTTTGCTGCGCTGCGCTGTGCTGTGCTGTGCTGTGCTGTGCTGTGCTGACGGGCAAGCTTTCCATGCTGTGCTGTGGCGTGCCGTGATGTGCTACACTGTGCAGCAGCGTGGGATGGGTGCCCTGGGCGGCAAGTGCTGCAGTGAGATGCTTGCCCATATTCAGCTGAAACATTGCCCAGCTCAATATGACCGCCATTGCTCCATTGCCAAAGACACAACAACGAGTCCGAATGACCTTTGCAGGCTACACAAGCTGGGCGGCGCTACGTGCGCTAGGCGCAGCCAATGCCAGCCTTTCGGCAGCACTTGCGGAGCGCGAGGCGCAGCTGCAGCCCGACGACCCAATCAATATCCAGTACACATCAGGTGGGCTGCTGGGGATCATTGCTTGCCGTCAGGGCGGTGGCAGGAGCATGCACGTCTTGCCTTGCAGGTGCAAGCCCCCGCTTCAGGCACAGTGCACCATCCCACAGCTGTCACGCCGTACCCCCACCCTCAGCCAGCCAGATTGGCCAGCTTGCGACTTGTGTGTTCGCTAAGGCCGCCACACTGAGCCACCGCATATCAGCGTTGGTTAACGTACAATCTGTGTATTGTGGTGCGATGCTTGCAGGCACGACGGGGCACCCCAAGGCAGCCATGCTGAGCCACCGCATATCAGATGTTGAGAAGCTGATATTTCTATCTTCGCATGGCTTGTTGCTTGCAGGCACGNGGGGCACCCCAAGGCGGCCATGCTGAGCCACCGCAGCTCGCCTGTCACTTTGCGAAGTTCGCCCCTGCTTTCTTCATTCTCGCAGGCACGACGGGGCACCCCAAGGCGGCCATGCTGAGCCACCGGAACATCCTAAACAACGGGCTGTATGTGGCCCACACCTGCAAGTACACTGACGCCGACAGGTGGGCGCAAGCTTGGAAGAGGGTGGGCTGGGGGGTGCAGCTGTTGGGAGATCGCTCATTGGCACACTTGCAAGTGCTCCTGCGAGTACATTGACGCCGACAGGTGGATGCAATGCTCGGAGGTCAGGCCTGGGTTGGCAGGCAGGCGGGGCTGTCACCCGGCTGGCGTGCTCATGCAATTATTGATCTGCTTTTGACCGACGTCTCGCTACCAACATTCGGTCCATTGGTGTACCCTGCAACCAACCCACAGGGTGTGCATCCCCATGCTGCTTTGCTAAATCTTTCAAACTGCTCGTGACGCTGCCTCCCATATTTGCCAACCCACAGGGTGTGCATCCCCGTGCCGCTCTACCACTGCTTCGGCATGGTCATCGGCAACATGGCCTGCATCACCAGGTGCGCTTTTGCGGCTGCTGTTGCTTTTGCATTCTGCTGTGGCATCGGCAACCTGGCGTGCGTCGCCAGGTGCGCTTTTGCTGCTGCTGTGGCTGCTGCTGTGGCATTAGCTGTAGCTTTCTGCTGTGGCATTTTGTCATCGGCAACATGGCCCGCATCGCCAGGTGCGCTTGCTGTGGCATTCCCTGCAGCATGTGCTGTGCAACTTTGCCTGGGCGATTCATCTTTGTGCATCGCCCGCCAATCTACTGGATCCACTAAGACCATCAAATGCCTAGGCTAGCATGACTGGTGTTCCATCATGCCTCTCTGCAGTGGCGTTGCCATGGTGTACCCCGCTGAAACCTTCAACTCCCAGGCCACCATGCATTTAACTGCCAATTTGTGTTGGCATCTTCCACCCTGCAGCGGCGCTGCCATGGTGTACCCCGCGGAAACCTTCAACCCCCAGGCCACCCTGGAGGCGGTGCAGGCCGAGCGCTGCACCTCCCTCTGTGAGCGAGCTGTGGGTGGGACTGGAGTTAGTTTGATGGGTGAATGCAGGGTGTACGTGGCTTGACCCCCAGGAGGCTGCAGTCAGATAGCTGGCTGCGCCTGCATGCAAGCTTAACCCCGCACTCAATCACTCTGGCTGGTTATTCTTTCACGTGCAGACGGCGTGCCTACGATGTTCATTGCTGAGCTGGCGCGGCCTGCAAGTATAACCTTTCACAACCTGTCGTTCACTCATTTGACACGTTGTTTCTGCATTGCCCGCAGACGGCGTGCCCACGATGTTCATCGCTGAGCTGGCGCTGCCCAAGTGAGTGCCGCTGCTGTTCAGTGCAGCAATTTAGCAGAATATTGGTCTGTTGGCTCTGCCTGCAGCTTGGCTTTGTGCGTTGCCCGCCTTGTTCGATGTCTGTAGGCAGCGGGCCTGGCCGAGCAGGATGTTTGCACCTTGTTGTCCCTCTTCACACCTGTACACTCTGCTTTATGATTTTTGCTTGTTTGCAGCTTCTCCCAGTTCAAGCTGGACAGCCTGCGCACGGGTGTCATGGCCGGCACCACCTGCCCTGTTGATGTGATGAAGCGGGTGAGGGGCTGTTGGTGATCATTGCTGCCCGCATTGCGTGATCACACATCTGCAGAGTGCCGGTGCCGCCTGCCCTGTGAATGTGATGAAGCAGGTACGAGGGGTTCCCGTGCTGTGGCTTGTGCAATGATGGACTGCCTGCCCATGGATGCCACCAGTTATCAAACCTGTCCCGTTCTACTGCGCGACACCATGCAGGTCCGGGCTGACATGCATATGAGCGATGTGACCATCTGCTGTGAGCGGTTGGCTGCTTTAGCGTGCTGGGCTGCCTACTAGCTGTAGCCTGCAGGTTTAAGGGCCGGGTCATGATGATGGCTGCATATCACCTTGCTGCCTGCCTAGCAAGCATGGCAGGTACCGTGCCGCCAGCAGCCGTGCGTGTGCCCAGGGCTGCCTCGAGCGTTTGTAGCAGCAAACCAATGCTGCCTGTTCCACTTCCACACCTTGCAGACGGCATGACAGAGACATCGCCTGTGTCTTTCCAGACGTCTGCCGACGGTAAGGCGGCATTTCGCTGCTGGCCGCTTGAGTGTTATGCAACGACCAGCCTGCTGCCCCTGCTCTGCAGCGTTGTGAGCTGTTGAAAGTGTGTAGCATTATGCACGGCTCCCTGCACTCGCGATGGATCAGATGTGCATAATACATGCTAAAATTCATGGGGCAAAACCTCTGCAGACACGGTTGAGCGGCGGGTGTCGACCGTGGGCCGCGTGCACCCGCACCTGGAGGCCAAAGTCATCGACCCCGGTAACGGCAAAATCGTGCCCCACGGAACGGTGAGGGTGGGGGCTGCTAGCCGGGTGAAGATCGGAGTGGCCTGGGCAGGAGGGGAGTTGCATAAATGGCTGCAGAACACACACGTTGATGCCGTCAATGGTTACCTGACGCGGTTCCGCTCCCTCACCGCTGTTTCTGAGCAGGTGGGGGAGCTGTGCGTGCGGCGCAACAGCGCGATGCTGCTCCTGTCGATGTTTCGCTGAAAAGTTGCTTGTTTTGCACGGTTACCACTATGCAGGTGGGGGAGCTGTGTGTACGCGGCTACAGCGTCATGCTCCTGCTGGCATTATAACAAGGTTTGACAACGGCAGTTGGTTAATCTTCCCTCGCACTGCAGGTTGGGGAGCTGTGCGTGCGCGGCTACAGCGTTATGCTGGGATACTGGGGAGATGAAGCGGCCACGGCAGCTGTGCTGGACCAGGCAAGAGGCACATGTTGGCGTTGAATGCCGGTGACCTGCGACACTGGTCGGCAGGATACTCCTTGCGGGTGTTTGTTTGCCTGCGGCCGGAGGTCCTGAGCTGCTACGTCTGCTGATCATCGATCCTCCTCGGCTTGCAGGAGGGCTGGATGCGCACGGGGGACCTCGGCACCATCGATGCGCAGGGCTACTGCAACATCGTGGGGCGCATCAAGGACATGGTCATCTGGGGTGGGGAAAACATTTACCCTCGGTAAGTGTGACGTGCATCCGACAATCTTCCCACGGCAGTTCAGCGCTTGTGACCAACAGAATCTGCTGTCTCAGCACAGCCACTGCAGCCAGCCGGTGGGTCTTGTTGCTGCATGCCCAGCAACGCTGCTGCTACAACACCCCTGTAAGCCTGGCCACTTACTCGTCTCCTTCTGACCGTTCTTCCACATCCTGCAGAGAGATTGAGGAGTTCCTTCATGGCAACCCAGCAGTGGCGGACGTGCATGTGAGTGTCACGCGGCGTGCTCATGCTGCGCAACCCTTTTGCGCCAGTTGCTGGGCGGCGGCAGTCGTGCCTTGGCATGCTGAGTGGCAGCATGCCGCTGAACCCAGCACTTTCGACAGCCTGCGGCCTCATCTGCCTGCTGCGCCATACAGAGGAATGGCATGCTCACCAGTTGCTTGTCGCTTCGCCTGGGCGCAGGTGTTTGGCGTGCCCAGCAAGCGGTATGGCGAGGAGCTGTGCGCCTGGGTGAAGCTCAAGTGAGCCTGACTGTTTGTTTTGCGTTGGAAGGGCCAGGCGGTTTGAAACATGCTAGAGTTGGGGCGGGTTTGCAGCTGGTTGCCTGGGAGCAGGATCTGAACCAGGAAAGAGCTGCAGCTGCAGTGGATCTGCTGTTTGCTGCCTGTGAACACGTCACTGCTGTACCCTGCCCTCATCAATGCCTGCCGCGATATCTAATCAACCGATGCTTCCCTCGGGAGCGGCTCTGAGGGCATGGGCCGCGCATTGCCGTCCTCCCAACATTCCAGCCTCCCTCGAACCTTATCTCCATCTTCCCACCTACCCCATCCTCACACAGGAGCGGTTTCGAGGGCATGGGCCGCGCATTGCCTTCTGCCGCAACCTCGTCCACCTCTTACTTTCATTCCTATCCACCCACCATTCCCAAATTTACCCAACCACCCCCACAGGAGCGGTTTTGAAGGCATGGGCCGTGCGGAACTTCGTGCCTGGTGCCAAGGCCAGATCGCTCGCTACAAGGCACGCTTGGCTGGCTGCCGCCCGGGCTGGTTTGCAGGCAGTGGCGGCCGCTTGCCTCGGTTGATTGCTGGTGCTGCTGTGGTCGGCTTTCTAGTCTGCAATTCAGCTGTCTGCTGCCGCCTCAGGGCTGCTGCAACTTGCTGCCATCCATGTACCACCCATGGTCCTGCAGATCCCACGGTACTGGAAGTTTGTGGACAGCTTCCCCATGACTGCCTCCGGCAAGCCCCAGGTGCGGCCCCTGCCCTGTCTCAAAGGTGGAATGAACATGCGTCTGCCAAATGTTGCACATGCTTTCTTTGGCTGAGCAGTGCAGAGGCCATCTGATGTTCTGGCGGTAGCACAGCCCATCCGATATCCTCCCTGGTGCTGCGTGCAAACACATGCGCTGTTTGCTCATTGAGTGCAGAAGTACAAGATGCCTGAGGCGGCCATTGCTGCGTCACTATGTTTTCGCCAACAAGCGGCCAATGTGTGTGCATTATGTGACAGTTGATTGTCCATTGAATCTCTGTCTGATTGAGTGCAGAAGTACAAGATGCGGGAGGCGGCCATTGCTGAGCTTGGGCTGGGCGGCAAGTGAGGCCCGGCACACCCTTCGGCCTAGCCTTACACAGTGTGTGGGCAGACCCTTCCAGCCCCACTGCCCCCTGTGCGGCACCTATCTTTCTCGAGACGGCCATCAGCCACGCCCACAGAAGCCCACTCGCCGCGCCAACTTAAGCCACACAATCAACAGCCTGCGCTGCAGAGCGCTAGCAAGATGTGATGCTCGGGGTCCACAGGAGAACCCCGGCTGATGTGGCTGGACTGCTTGTTTGCATCCGCACTCCCACTCCTGTCTTTCTCACCCTGTCTATGCCTCCTCTGAAGAGGCCTCAAAGCGTTTCTCCGGCCGGTGGTGACCGCCGATCCATATGATCCCTGCTGTTCCTCACAAAGTGACACTGCCTTTTCGCCCCCCACCTAACCAACAACCCGCCTGCTCTCGCACACAAAATGGCCCCGCACACCGGCAAGCACCTGGCAGCACCTGCAGGGCCGCTGCCCCTTTGTATCAATGCTTACCCTTGCTTCTCACGCGCCGTATGCACCCCGAAATGCCACTCTCGTCAACCCTACCCTGTTGGCTTTTCAACGACTCGTCGCACTTGGCTTTGAAGCTGCCTGCTGTGCCGCGCTGTGCTTATCCGCCAGCCGGTGCCTGCTTGAGGCTTAGCATGTGCCAGGATTGTTTTAACCTTACGCAAGTATGTGATGAAATGCCTTGGCTGTGTGTAAAAATCCGTCGACCTCAATGCTCAGCAGGTACACTTTCGAATAGCAGAGTGAGTGAGCGGTTGCAAGAAAAGGCAGATGGCTGCTGGCTTGCTACTGCTGCAAGCAGCCTCAGCATCAGGCAGTTGGGATGCTGCCGCCAGGCCACCCATGCTCGTGTTGCCGATCAACAAGCGATTCGTTGCAGCAGCCAAAATCATCAGTCGGAGTTGCGGCGGAAGCGGTCCAACAGCAGCGGCAGGTTTGCCTGGAACTCGGTCCAGCCCAGCAGGGTGCCCTCGCGCCGGGGGTCCCAGCTGGCTGCAGGGACAAAGATGGGGGGGGGCAGCGGCAGCCAGGTGGGTTGTGGGGAGCAGCGGCAGCAGAAGCGCGGTCAGGTGGCCAGGTGGGCAGTGTCTCACGGCGGCAGCAACAGCTAGCTGCAAGGCAGGCAGGCTGTGGGGAGCGGCAGCAGCGGGTGAGCGGCGTCACAGGGTGGCAGCAACAGAGTGCAGCATGGCCCGGCGACAGCAAGGGGCACAACGACATGCCCGCTGGACAGCCTCAAGCCACCACACCTAAAGCGTGGCAGAGGTGCGCAGGCGGTGCCAGCAAGCCAAGCGCAGATTGTGGAGCAGCCAGTGCAAACGAAGCAGCAGGCACACGCACCGCTCAAGATGCCGCACTCGATGCCCAGCAGGCTAATTGCAAATTGCACTGTGCAAGCATTTGCAATCAGTTTAACAGAAAAAGAGGCATAACGAGGCGAGGAACGCACCGCTCATGATGCCGTATGTGATGCCCAGCAGGCCGCCGCCAAAGGTGATGCTGGAGGTCAGGTACGCCACCCAGTTGGGCAGGTCAACGCCCGCCTTGACCTGCAGGCAATAGGCAAATTGGATGCCATCCATTGCAATCGAGTGCGAGGTAACGCCACGCGCCAAGCAGCCACGCTCTTGCATGCTTCAACGCACCAGCAGCCACCAAACACAGGCGTGCCCCGCTGATGCAGCATTCAGCACACAACCAGGCCGCCCGCCCACGACAGCAAGGTTTTCTGGCACAGAGCCTCAGCTTCCTCTCACCTTCAGATAGTAAAAGAAGGGGAAGAGCAGGATGCCGCCTAACATGGGCTTGCACACAAGCGCTTAGCACACAACCAGCCCGCATCAAAGGATAGTACCCAGCTAGCAAGCCGCTTGCCTTGAGGTAATAGAAGAAGGGGAAGAGCAGGATGCCGCCAAACACGGGGACGCCCATGAACAGGATGACCCGCTTGAGCATGCGGTCCGTCACCACCTCCGGTACCGCCGCAGTACTGCCGTACTCCACGGTCCTGCCGCCGGCGCCGCCGCCGTACGCGTCTGAGCCGGCGCTGCTGTCGGCGGCGGGCGAGGAGGGGGCGGCAGGGCTGCCCGCTGCCTCCTGCTGCCGCTGGCGAAGCTGCTCCTCATACGCCGCCTGGTCCGCCTGCATTCAGCAGAAAAATCGAGCAATTCAGCGAGGGAGGATGACATTGAGATTGAGAGATCAGGCGGCGGCCGGCAGCAGGTTGGAGTGCAAGGGATGGCATGCTTGGTGCAGCATGGCGCAGCAGCGTAAGCCGGCGGGCAGGGACGGGTGGTGCGACTTAGCCGAAACGAAAACGCCCTGCAACCAGCCACACCCATCTGCAGCTTCCAAAGCCCACCTGCACTTGCACACAGCAAACACACATACACTAAGGTGCATACACTAAGGTGCACCCACCTGCAGCTGCTCCATGGTCAGCTTGGGGGAGGGCCGGGAGGCGACCTTGCCGCGCTTGCTCTTCTGCGGGCAGTGTATATTTCGGTTGTGTTCTTGTTGATGCGATGCAATGGCGGCGAGGCCTGCACGGTTTTCTCAACCACATGCGGTTGCTGCTCTACAGCTGCTCGGCAGCATGGCGCACAAGGCACCGTGCGCTGGGCAGCGCCTGCACAGCTGAGCCCATTGGCCGGTCCCGTCTTGGCACGGCAAGGCAAAAAGCTGCCATCTCAGGCCAGCAGGCACGCACCTTGACCTGCTTGGGCATGCGCTGGCCCTGCCCGCCGCTGAACCCCTTGTCGGCTGCCACCCGCAGGCAGCGCTGCCGCTGCTGCTGCCGGCCGCCGCTCGCTGCCGCCGCTGGCCGCAGCGCCGGGCATGCCGCTGCTGCTGTGGCGAGCGCCTGCATTGCTGCTGGTGTGCTACTAAGAAGGCAAATTATGGACTGGACGCTGCTGGGAGGCGCTCTGCGATGCGGGCCAGTGCGGTGCGCGCTTGTGGAAGGGTGCTGCGGGCTGGCGCTGCACTGCTATCAATCGCGGGTATCTGCTGTTGCAAGCCAAACCGCTTGCAAGGGGATAGCCGAGCACCCAGCACGCCACGTAAGCAGATGCATGGGCAGGCTGCTCGGGCACCCGCCCATTGCGCCCATCAATTCTCCGATCACCATGAGGCGCGCAGCAGCACAGCTGGTGACGTCCCTGGCCCGCGGCGCTGCCGAGGCCACCGGCGCCGCCAAAGTCTCCAACAGCTGCGCTGCTGCCGGCCTCCTGGCCCGCCGCGGCTTTGCAGATGATGCAGGGCTGCTGAAGACGCCGCTTTACGACTTCCACGTCGCCAATGGGGGTGCGACCGGGCCGGTTCAGATTATGCAAACGGGCGGCGGCGGGCGGCGGCGGCGCTGTTGCCCAGCTGTGCCAGCCCNGCAGGCTGCCAGCAAGCCCATGCCCTGCATAGTATGACCACTCAAGTGCAGGGGGCAGCACGGTGTAGCAGGGGTGGTCGAACCCTTGCCCCCAGGCGGCGCCTTGTTGACCGCGCTGATCTGTCGCTCGCTGTGACCGAGCGCCCACCGTTGTGGTTGGTCCCCTGCTGCAGGCAAGATGGTGCCCTTTGCGGGCTGGTCCATGCCCATCCAGTACAAGGACAGGTGCGCAGTGTGCTGATTGGTTGGTGCCGCTGTGCGTAACAAGCTGGCCGCAGCCAGGCAGGCGAAAGTGCGGCTGCACCCGCACTTGTATCCCTGCAATTATTGGGGGCCCCTTTCAGTCTTGAGCCATCACAGCCTCCTTGGCGCTGCTGCAACCAGTGGCAGGTTACTTCTCAATGCGTTGGGCAATCTCTGCGCTGAAACCTGCACCGTTTCATTCCTCCCTGCCGCAGCATCATGGAGAGCACGCTGTGGTGCCGCGAGAACGCCTCCCTGTTCGACGTGTCCCACATGTGCGGCCTGACCCTCAAGGTGCGCTCATTGATCGATAGGACGGCTGCTCGCTGCGTCGGTGCGGCGGCGGCTTGCAACGAAGCCTGCCTCCCAGGTGGCAGCCTGGCTGCTCTCAAGCGTACACAACGCCAGCCGTCTGCGATTTCCTGTGACCGCAGGGCAAGGACGCCATCCCCTTCCTGGAGTCGCTGGTTGTGGGCGACATTGCTGGCCTGGCCGACGGCACCGGCACCCTGTCGGTGTTCACCAACGAGAAGGGCGGCATCATTGACGACACGGGTGGGTTGTTTTTGCAAAACGGCCATGGCTGTGTTGCAGTTCGAACCAATCGCCGTTCACGTTTGGAATGGCTGTGTTGCAGTTCAAACCAGTCGCCATTCACCCTTGGACGTCAGCCTGATTCGGCGGCGGCGCCAGGAGCACATTGCTATAGTTACACCGCATGGGACCTGCATCCACTCGTACGTCCACTCATTTAGCCTCACCTCCTGCTGGTGTGTGTTCCCTGCAGTCGTCACCAAGGTCAATGATCAGGAGCTGTACATCGTGGTGAACGCGGGCTGCCGCGAGAAGGACCTGGCGCACATCGGCAAGCACCTGGAGGCTTACAAGGTGGGACAGCTTGAATGATCGTGTGCGTTAGCGGTTGTAGGGTGGCAACAGCAGCTGAAAGGACCTGGCGCACATCGGCAAGCACCTGGAGGCTTACAAGGTGGGAAACGGCCATCCACTGTTTTGCTAGCAGTTTGTTTAGGCGTTGGTGTTGTGACGAGGCAGCCTCAGTTTGTTGCTGCTGTAAAACGCGCCCAGCTTGCCGCTGCTGGGCTGAGTCCTTTGCATTGCTGAACTGCATTCTACATCGTTTCGTGTCCCCATTGCAGGCCCGAGGCGGGCAGGTGCACATGCTGCCCCTCTGACATTCATCAGCTCGTCTGCTGCTGGACTACCATCTCCGTCACTGAACCGATATTGATTTTTCCGACGCTGTTTTACAGGCCAAGGGCGGGCAGGTGGACCTGCTGCTGCACGACGACCGCTCGCTGCTGGCGCTGCAGGGGCCCAAGGCAGCCACCGTGCTGCAGGTGCGAACACTGCTGCAGGGAGGGGTGGGGTTTCAGGGGGCTTACGGTTGTGATATAGCGGGGCGCTGCAGGGGCGCAAGGCCGCCACCGTGCTGCAGGTGGGCTGGAAGGGTTAACAAAGGGTACAATGTTTCGTCCATGCGCCAGGATGGAAGCTGCACGCTGGTCTCAGTATTGCTTCCTACCGTGAACCAGATTGGGCTGCCGGGCCTGGATGTGGTCGGCTTGTCCGCTTCCCCATCAGCAGCCAAACTGTGCTAAGCAGTTCATCGTTCTATCACCCATGGTGTTTTGAAGCAATTTGGGCAGCCGGGCCTGGACGTGGTCTGCTTCTCCACCTCCCTACCGGTCTGCTTGGTTGCTTACCTTCCTTGTTCCCACATGTTTCTGCTTCTGTGTTGCAGCAATTCGTGCAGCAGGACCTGGACAAGGTCTACTTCTCCAACTTCCGCCGCCTGGACATCAAGGGCGTGCCCTGCTGGCTCACCCGCACCGGGTGCGTGCACGTCTTGTTATTTCAGTGCAAGTTTTGCAGCGCAATGCATTGGTCACCGGGAGGCTGTGCATGCAGGGCGTGCCCTGCCGGCTCACCCGCACCGGGTGCGTGCATGTTGCAGCCAGTCTTCAGCCCCCGTCATTTGAGAATGGAGTGGGCTGGCAGGCTGGGCAGCCCCGCTGGCCATTGGGCAGGTTGTGGTTTCGCAGTGGAACGAAATTTGGAGCAGGGGCAGCGTTGGGGAGGAGCAACTCTTAGGCAGGCTACTTTGCTGCCACTTCCTGCCCGTGTGGGCTCACGAGCTTGACCTTGCAGCTCTGCCCTGCTTCCTGGTGCAGGTACGCTGGCGAGGTTGAGCTGCCCTTTTCCACTGCAGCTGTTCCAGCCAGCCACATTTGCGTGCTAACCCTGCTTGCCTGACTGTGCTGCCCCTGCTTCCTCTGCTGCAGCTATACCGGTGAGGATGGCTTCGAGCTGTCCATCCCCAACGACAAGGTGCGGGGAGCAGTCAGTCATACTGCGGAGTTAAATCATTATGCATCGCAGTAAGCCCAGAGCTTTTGGGGCCACCGTACTGATGCTGCACTGCTGCCGGCATCGATGCCGCCGCAGGCGCTGTTGCTGCTGCCGCTGCCGTGGCCGCACTTCCTGCAAAACTAAAGTGGTTGGGGACTCACTCAAACATTTTTTGGCTGCCTGCTGCAGGCGGTGGAGCTGGCGGACGCGCTGAACAACGACGAGCGGGTGCGGCTGTGCGGCCTGGGCCCCCGCGACTCGCTGCGCCTGGAGGCTGGGCTGTGCCTGTACGGTGAGCCTCACTTATTCTCAGACGTGTACCCTTTGTGTTGGCAACGACCCAAACTCTGCAGTCTCCCAGCATGCTGCTGTGGTCGCGTTGGCATGTGCAACTCATCTGCTTCAACCCGCTTGCAGCCCCATGCAGGCAACGGCCTGAACGAGGTTCACACCCACACTTCCTTCTAGAACTGGCTGGTGCACTCAACCCATCTTGATCTACCCGTCGATTCGATGCCCCGCAGGCAACGACCTGAACGAGGACCTGACCCCCATTGAGGCGGGCCTGACCTGGACCGTGGGCAAGCGGCGGCGCGAGGCCTTCGACTTCCTGGGCGGAGAGGTGGGTGATTGGATAGGCTTGGTTAGGGAATGATTGCGTAAAGACGCTGGCAATGGGATGGGCTGCGCGCCATGGGTGTTGGATTGTGCCCCTTCAGGTCCAACCTGCCAGGCACCGCTTGTTGTTGCTATGCAGGTCACCAGCCGAACGCTTGCCAAGCAGCTGGCCAAACTCAGTTGGCCGCTGTCCCCTTCAACGTTCATGCAGGTCGTCAAGCAGCAGCTGGCCGATGGCGTGACCATCCGCTGCTCAGCAGTTTTTGCTGAATGCTTACTACCTCTAAACCTTCTCATCATTTGCAGGTTGTCAAGCAGCAGCTGGCCGATGGCGTGACCATCCGCCGTGTGGGCTTCGTCAGCTCGGGCGCCCCCGCCCGCCAGGGCTCCCCGGTGAGCTTAGGTCACTCACGGCTGCTCTGCACTTCCTGCTTGCGGTTCTGCTCAGCACGTCGACCAGCTGGCCAAGGTTGGCAGCACGTACCGACTGCTGGTTGAACCGGCGGTTGATGTGCCCTCTTGCCTGCGCCTTGTGTTTTGCAGGTGCTGACCCCCGACGGAACAATGAGGTCACCAGCACTGCTAACCATCTGCGCCTGGCCTACTGCNTTTTTTTCTTTCGCAGGTGCTGACCCCCGACGGCACCAAGGTTGGCGAGATTACCAGCGGCGCCTTCTCTCCCTGCCTTAAGAAGAACATCGCCATGGGGTGAGGCTGGGCAGGGGTTGGTGAACATTGCTATGGGATGAGGCTGGTCAGGGTTGTGGGGAAGAAGTGCTTGGTGGAAGCCCTGCCTTAAGAAGAACATCGCCATGGGGTGAGGCTGGGCAGGGCGCTCTGCTTTGCATACGCTCTGCTAGCTGGCTGGGCAGGAAACACATGAAAATTGCCTCACTTCACGGTGCCTTCACCATGTTGCTGCAGCTACGTGGACAAGGCCCAGGCCAAGGCGGGCACAGCGCTCAAGGTGGAGGTGAGCTAAGCTGGGGCCGTTGCAGTGCATACGGTAGTGCAACCGCTGCTCAGCACGAGCCGGCAGGGCGGGCTGTGCGTCTTGGACGCTGCTGTGCTGCTGAGCTGGAGCCGGCTGTTGATGTTGCCGGAAAGGTCGCACAGCGGGCTCGGCACGCAGCGGTGCAGGCTGCTGTTGCACACACCCGGTTTTGTTTCCTGCCTGCCGCCGCGCATGCATGCCTGCCTCCCCTCCTAGCTCTCTCGAGTTCCAAACTGACCGACCCCATCCCTCCTGCTCGTTCGTCTGTTTCGTCTGTTGACAGGTGCGTGGCAAGCAGAACGATGCGACCGTGACCAAGATGCCCTTCGTGCCCACCCACTACCACAAGCCCTAGAGCAGCACTCTGTGAGCCGGCATGCCGGCTGCCGCTGCGGTTACAGCACATTTGCGCGCACGCCGCAGCCGTCTCAGCAGCAGGCAGCCGGCATGCTGTACCGGACAAATGCAGCGCCCAGGCCCTTGCAGCCTTGCCTCCTGGCGCAGGCAGGTGGCTGCTGTGCACAGCTGCCGGCTCTCCCTGCCACCCTCATGCTTTGCTTCTCAGACCGTTGCACCCCTCCCCCACTGAGCGAACGAGCGAGAAATGCACACAAGAAATGCACCGCCCACCGCTGCGCTGCACCTCGTTGCTAACGCGTGGGCTTGTCACCCGCGCCTGCAACATGTCTACCACATACCCGCACAGTGTCCTGTCTGCCCTTCGATTTCGATTTTCCAGCCACCTTCCTGCCACATTCCTTCTTCATGCCGCTCCCCCGCCTGCGGCCCTCCGCTCAGCGGCACAGTTGTAAAGCAGCAGCTCCGGAGAGCGTACAGCTGGCGGCTTTTGCAGGTGTTGAGGACCGCTTGTGTTAAGCTGTACTGCTAGCTTGTGTGTTCCATGGCCAGGACAGCAGTACAGCTGTGGATAGCGCTCCAGTCACTAAAAGCCAGTTGAAATCAACAGCGGCGGCGACAACGCTATCGAGCCCGCATGCACAAGTGGTAGCCAGTCTTTGGGTTGCACCCTCTTTCACGGAACGCTCGCTCACATTTGAGCCCCTGGCGCTGGCCAGGGCGCCGTTGGGCGCCTGGGAGCGGAGGGCAAACCGTGCAAACGTGCTTAAGCAGGGTGTTAAGTGCGGCACGAACGGCGGCCCCGTCGAGCCGCTCAGAGGCTTCAGCGGAACCGCAGCAGAGCGGCCGCGGGCGCCACTGCACTGCCGCTGGCTGTCGACCACAGTCCTCATCACCGCCGCCCGCCGCCGCCGCTGCCGCGCGGCTGCCGCTCGCTGGTACCCGCGTCAGGACGCTCAGTGGAACAGCGCCAAGGAGCTATGCGGGCAGGCGGCTTTGAGCTGGGCGCCGAAATCACCGAGCGTGTCCTGCTGCACATGACGCCTGCGGAAAGGTAAGCAGGGCAGGGTTGCGTTGAGCACTGTGCTGCGTGCCCAGCGTTGCCGCTTGTGCTCGCACCCCGCCCTGCCATGCATTCGCTGCAAGGGTTTTCTGAGGTTTGCCCCTGATGCTGTACCCTCATGCCGCAGGAAGGCCGTGGCGAGTGTGTGCCGGCTGTGGCGCAGCATTGTGTGCCAGCACCAGACGGCGCTGACATTGGCGCTGCCGCCTGGCGCCCTTGCGCCGGCAGCGGAGCAGTGCCTGCTGTCGGCTGCCGCACGCCGGCCTGCCATCCGGCGGCTGGCGGTCACAGCTCAAGGCCTGGGCTCCTTCCCCGCCCTGCTCCTGCTGCTGCGCCTGCTGCCCGGCCTAAGCAGCATCTCTTGGGAGGACCGCAGTTCCGGTGGCGGGATGGGCATGCAAGTGTCGGAGATGCCTGCGGTGAGCCACAAGAGTGCTGCACCAGCGCGGTTTATAGCTCAGTACGTGACTGTATTGAACCACAGCATGCATAGCGTGTGGACTGAACACCAAAATCCCTCCCATCCAACCACGCAGTTGGCCTTCGCCCAGCTGCTGCCGCACCTGGCCACGCTTCGCCTCCTCTACCCCGCCCGCCTGCCTGCCTCCCTCGGCGCACTCACTTCGCTGGCCCGGCTGCGGCTGCAGCAGCGGAGCCCCAGCCTGCTGGAGCTGCCTGCCTCTCTGTCGGGCCTGCTGCAGCTGTCCCTGCTGCGTGCGGCGGGCGATTTGAATGGCACAGGTGCAGCCGAGCTGGGCGGTTGCGCAGTGCTCACAGCCCTGCCCGCCCTGCGCCGGCTGGAGCTGCAGTGCTTGCGCATCGTCGACGTAACCTGGCTCCAGGCAAGGAGGTGGCTTGCGGAATCGAGCACCCCTGTGGCACGCATGTCTGGTTATTACAGTGCTTGTAGTGCACAACCCCGTGGCGCAACGAACTGGCCAGCAGTACCGGTTGTGCCGCTAGACCCACCATGCCGACCAGCTCCTCTGCTGCACCCTCCCTAGCCGCAGGCCCTCACGCAGCTGGTGGCACTGGACTGCTACATGGTCGGGAGTCGATCCACGGCAGCCGATGGCGACCTGGGCAGCCTTCCAGAGGCGGAGCTAAATGAAGCGCTGGAGCAGCTGACCGGGGTGAGAGGCTGCTGGGAACCGTTCCCAGCAGTGGCACTAGGGCTTGCAGGCACCTTGTCGCTGAGTACTTCCGTATTTTGTGGCTGTCTCATCTCCAGTCTACAGCTCACCTGCTGCACTCCGTCGGAAACATTATGGGCACTCGATRGTGCTCGAAAGGCCCACTCGAAGGGGGGAAACTTCGAAAAAGATTTCGAGCAGGGTTCGAGTGAGGCCTGGGCCCCACTCGAACTTGCAGGGTTCG
>JADXDR010000042.1:261056-272690 GCA_025026875.1 Chlorella ohadii | reverse complement strand
GTGGGCATGCCCGCTGGGCAGGGGGCAGGCGCGCGGCACCGCGYAGCCGCTCACGCTCCTCAGCGCCCCAGTGGACGCCGGTGCGCAACTCTGCCAGGGCTTGCCGCCGCCGCCGCTCGCGCACCTGGCTGATGTAGGAGGGCAGGCAATAGCCGTCTGTTAGATTTTATTCTGTTACGTGGCGACTGTTTTTACAAGCAAAGAGGAGTTTTTCATTATATTTTTGGTAAAAAAGAGTGGTTAAAAAATCTTTTAAATTTTTCTTTAGATGGTTATTCAGAAAAACAAAAAGAAAAGCAAATCGTCTTAGGTACAACAAAATATGATTTTAAAATACAAAAATTACCATCATTTGCAGTTCAAACACAAGAGACAGTAGTAAAAAGTCGTGAAACTGCCGAAATTTTGTATCAAGGCCGTAATCTTGTCTTAGATTCTGAAAATGCTTTTGATTGGATAACTCGTGGAAACCTTCGTTCCTGGTTTTATAATTATCTAAAAAAAATCGAAAATTTACTAATAAATTACGTTGGTCTGCTGTGTGTGAGCCAGCCAGCCAGTGACCTGCGGCTGCGCACGTTACTGTATGCTCCCTCTCATGCATGCTGGCACCATGGTGCAAGCTGCTCCATGCTAAGAGCCTCCTCACCTGCATGCCACCCACCAGGGACCTGCTGCCTGGCCTGAAGGGCATGGCAAGCCTGGAAGAGCTGCAGCTTGATACAGACGCTGTGCTGGTACCTTGCCAGCTGGACCTGCTGCAGCGCCCCGCTCTGCCAGCCTCCCTGCAGCGCCTGCTGCTGCAGCCGGGGCAGGAGCACTCGCAGGTGCCGGCCGAAGTGCTGCTGGCGCTGCGGAGGCAGCTGCCGGGAGTCGAGATTGGGCTGCTGCCGTCTGAAGCTCATGAGTGAAAGGCGGCCGGACTTGCCCGTGCTATTCTTTGTGTTGTGCATGCTGAATGTGGTGATATGCGCATTTTACTTGGTAACTCCAGCGCGCCGTGGCCCTCTTGATGGCGGCAGCAGCGGCAGCCCCTGGCGAGTATCAGGTGTCGGAGGTGGCCAAGGGCTGGCTGCAGCGTGAGCAGCTCACTTGCACTCTTGGCACCTAAGATTCTCGGCTGTGTGACTTTGCTGTGTGTGGCAGGCAAGGGCTTATCTGCAGCACAGAATCCACGGTTTGAACGGCGCCCGCTGACCGCCTGGCGGGAGGAGCGGCGGCCCTACCATAACGAGGCTGCTCGCTGCTCGCGCTTGTTGTAATGGCCCAAATGGCCTCGACGGCCAGAATGGCCTCGCATCTGGCCGGGTATGTACCTACCACGCCGCTGCCCAAAAGCGGCTGGGCCAGCCGGTGGGCGAGCGAGCGCTTGCAGACCCAGCGCAGGCGGCAACGGAACGGAGTAGGGAGCGGCAATTCGCTGCCGGATCGCGGAACGGCGAGACTGCTGGTCGCCGCCAGCGCCGCCGCCGCCGCCACCTCGACGAGCGTGGTGCGGCCGCGCTCAGCTGATGTGCTTGGAGTCGTCATTTTAGACACCGGCAGGCGCAGTCCTGCAGCGGACGACCTTCTGCTGTCCGTGGCCAGCATGTATGGGTGAGCTGAGCAGCGTTTGGTGGAGCCTAGGGTTGTGTGCGCTGCTGGCTTGCTGCTGCCGCTCAGACCGAGCATGTTCTGCCGCTTCAAGCCGCCACCTGCTCAGCAGCCCTCTGTGCAGCTTGTACGCACTGCACCACTGCTGGCGCTCTCTGACTTTGTGTTGCATGAGCGCTGCCGCAAGCTCTGGCACAGTGGCCTGCAAGCAGCGCACATCCCCGCTGCCTGCTGCCCACCCAACATCGCAGGCGGGTGACGCGCCGCGAGGTGGTTGCTGTGGCCAACACTGCCACTTTGGAGAGCGCTGTGCGGGGCTGCATGGAGGACGGAGCCACCAAGGTACGTGCTGGCGACGTCAGCCTTGGCTTGAGTTGAGTCCAGGGCACCATCGTACTGCATGCCGTGCGGCAGCCCTGGCTGTGCACGGCGAAACTGCAATGCTGCTTCCCCAGTCAGTTGGCCATCAGCACTGCGATCAGCAGACCTGAAAACTCAGCACGTTGTGTCTCTGCTGCTCGTGTGCAGGTTATGGTTGTGCCGTACTGCACTTCGCTGAGCGCGGAGCCAGAGACCAACCCAGCCTTTGCCCTGGCCGAGGTGCAGAGCCACCTGCCGGGCATCAGGTGCGGTCAGCTCTGCCGTCTCGAACTTGCCCAATGAGGTGGCTGGCAGGGTGGCACAGCTCCCTGGTTTTTTACAACTGCTGTGCTGGTCGCCATGCAGCAGTGTGAGTGGATGTTGAATTCAAGCGAGCCAGTCGGGCCTCCAGCCCTTCCACCCTCCGGTGTGCGCCTTGCTTAGGCACGCTGCGCTGCGGGCCCACCCTGCTGCGCTGCGCTGTGCCCCCACACTGCTGCGCTGCGCTGCGCTGTGCCCCCACACTGCTGCCCGCAGGTGCATGATGGGCGATACAATTGCGATGGATCAACTGCTCACTGAGTTTATTGAGGGTCAGGTCAGGATTGTGGAGGGGCAGCGGTCAGCGGTGCCAGAGCGCTGCTTCGAGCCTGTTCAGCGGCCGGTCAGCCAGGCGGCAACCAGCAGCGACAGCCTGCACACCAGCAGCGGCTCGCAGTGGGCAGATGAGTGGCAGGGCGGCAGTAGCGATGCCGCAGCAGCGGCTCAGCAGCAGCAGACGGTGTGGAGCGATGTGGCAGCTGCGGCGGCGCACGAGCAGGTGGCGCCGAGCAGTGCGGCCGGCAGCAGCAGCGGCGGCAGTGCAGGCTCCAGCGCATGGAGCGATGATATGGCCAGTGTGCTGGTTGTTGATTACCGGGAGCCCGGGGAATCCAGCGAAACGGTGGCAGGCAGCTCTGCTGCGGCTGCTGTAGCTGCGGCTGAGGCTGCCGAGGCTGCTCCAGTTGAGGCTGCTCAAGCTGAGCCTCCAGCCTGGCAGCGCAGCGGCATTGTGGGCAGCAGCTTTGACATGGGAGATGCCTCAGGCAGCAGCAGCAGCGGTGAGGATGACTGGAGCAGCCAGCTCAGCGCGCTGAGCGGGCGCAGCGGGCACAGCGCCCAGCGCAGCGGTTCGGACAGTGACAGTGAGGGCCGCGGCAATGGCAGCGTGGAGGCTGGTTTTGGCTTTGATGAGCAGGGCGCCTTCGTTGAGACCCACAGCAGAGCAGGGGGCGAGCAGCTGCAGTACGATGCGGCACTCGAGCGGCGGCTGTGCCGCATGGAGCAGCAGCTGCAGCACATCACCACGCTGCTGGAGGCCCAGCCGCCAGCACAGCAGGCGCAGCAGGCGCAGCAGGCGCAGCAGCGCCTGGCGTGGCAGAGCGCCATGTTTGAGCCGCAGCAGGTGAGGCAGGGGGAAGATGGTGGTAGGGTTGGAAGTGAAGGCCGTTTGGACGCCCGATTGCAGCCTGCCGGCATCTTCACCTGCCTACCGACATATGCCGCTGCTTGTCCTATTGCATGTCACTGGTCCATACATGCTGTGATGCCCTGCAGCATCCCAACCCCTTGCTTCCCACCATCGTGCCCCTCCCTGCCCTTTCCCTGCCTGCCACCAATGCTCATCAGCAGGCGGCTGAGCTGGTTGAGAGTGATGTGGAGGCTACTCTGTACTCTCCGCAGCAGCTGGCGTTCCTTGCAAGGAAGCGCGCAGCCAAGCGGGCGCGGGCCGGCCGGCCATGAAAGTGTGGCGGTGCCGCTGCGTGGCGCCGCTGAACTGCCCCGCCCGCCTTGTGGCGAGCGCACCCAGTTTTGATTCCCAGAAGATCCAAACCCAAGCTGGCATTTATCCAATAAATCAATCGACGATGTTGATCGGCAGGCATTGGCGCCACTGTATTGTAAATGTGCACGTGTGGCTGACCAGGCAAGGCAGTAGTGGCAAGCGAAGCGGACAGGCACAGAAGGTGAGCAGACACAACTACTGAGCAGCAAGCAGGCAAATCGGGACAGCTGCTCGCACTGCCGCGGGATGTGATGGCCAGGGCACGGGAGGCTGTTAGATCTCTGCTTGGCATGTCACCAACACCAGCTGCACGGGACGCCAGAATGCTACGCCACAGCGCACACAGCATGCTGTACCAGCCGACTGGTCAAACCGGCGCATAGCAACAACGCCTATTCAGACACGGGCCGTTCTCTCACGGATACACGGTCAGCGTGCACATCACAGGACGCAGGTGCTGCGTGCTCGCCCAAAGCCCTCGTTTGGGAACCTGTCGGGGGTTTCAGCGGTATTGCGCAGGCGCCAGCAGCGGGCCAGGGCAGCGGCGGGAGTGGTAGACGGGCGCACACCCTCACAGCCTGTTGAACACGTCCCTGGAGGCCCCCAACAGAGTCACCCGACATGTATCTGCATAACGGCAGGCCAGTTGGGCATGGGTGGGTGGGTSSGTGTACAGGGCGGCACCGCATGGGGGGCGCCACGCGGGCGGTGGGGGCCTGCTGCCCTCCTCTGACCAGCGGTGGGTGTGTCCCACACCTTGACGGAAACTCGTTTTCCCATTCCCGGTCGCCCAAATGTTGTACCTAACAGCGTTTCAGGGCGCCAGGGCCTGCCCCGCGCTTGCTACCACAATTTGCACTCCCGGCTGGGTGCGGGCGGGCGTCCCGTGCGCGTTCCCGCCCCTCTCGGCGCAAGTGCTGGGGGCATCTAGGAGCCGGAAATGGCGCGACGGGCGGGCGGCGAAGCCTCCCATGGCAGCTACGGCGACCACCGCCGGCGGCGGCACCAGCGTCGCTCGCCCGCGCTCGGCCGATGTGCTGGGAGTGGTCATCCTAGACGCCGGCAGGCGCAGCGCTGCAGCTGACGACATGCTACTGTCGGTGGCCAGCGTGTATGGGTGAGCCGGCCAGGAGAATTGGGATAGATTGGTGCACGTGCCATGCCTGCCCGGTCCCTGCCCGCTACCACTGGCGGTCAACGTGTGGCCCACTCACGCCCCGCCCTTTGCACCGCCCCGCAGGCGCATGACGCGGCGTGAGGTGGTTGCTGTGGCCAACACCGCCACTCTGGAGGCTGCTGTGCGTGGCTGCATGGAGGATGGAGCCACAAAGGTGGGGCAGGGGCCAGTTGAATTGAAGGGCCGGGCCGGGAGGATCTTGGGTAAATCTGCGCGGCGGGGGCAGGTTTTATCACGGTGAGCACCGAACCGCCTCTTCCTGCCTGCCTAGCCAGCTAGTGCCGTGCCAGCAACCCTGGAGCATGATACGGCCGGGTTTTGGCAGGCCTGGGAAGGTGGCCGCTCACTACCACTGCTTTTGAAAGCTGGCTGGCCTGCACGTGCTGCAAGCGGCAGAGGGCAGGGTGTGCCGTGCGTGCGCCCCCTTCTCAGCCACTCTGGTTTTGTAGTGCCGGCTTTAATGCCTGCAGCACCGTCGAGTCAGAGCATGGCACGAGCGCCGCCCCTGCCCGGCGTAGGCTGGCCTGGGCGCTGCGCCTGTGGGCCGGTGTCACTGGCATGCCTGCAAGCAGCTGCGTACTGATCCCCTGTGCACTGCCCCACTCGTTTTGCAGGTCATGGTTGTGCCATACTGCACTTCACTGGAGTTCCAGCCGGACGCAAACCCGACCATGGCCCTGGCCGAGGTGCAGAGCCGCCTGCCCGGCATCAGGTGCGCACTGTTGGGCTGGAACAGCTCACGAGCTGCGCGCCTGCCTGCACTGCTGTGACGGCCGCGCGCTGTTGCTGCATGCCATGCAGCGCTGCACTCGACCGGCAGCCGCTTTTGCCCCCAGACCGACTTGCAATGCACGCCTGTATCATGCATGCTGCCCTGGCAGGCTGACTGACCATGCCGCGCAGCTGCCCTGGCACGCAAGCCTGCCCGGCCGGCCTCCGCCCGCTCCTCAGCCTTCCGGCCCCGCTGAGCTCATGCCTGCCGCCCGCCCCGCCTCGCTCCCTGTCTTGCAGGTGCATGATGGGGGAGACCATTTCAGTCAGCACCATGCTGGCTGAGGTGATCGAGAGCCAGGTGAAGGTAGTGGACGGGCGGCGGCCGGATGTGGCAGAGCGCTGGTTCACGCCGGAACCCCGCGCTGTCAACCGCCCAACTTGGTCCGACTGGCAGCACACGCAGCACAGCGCAGCGGGCGCAGCGGGGGCGCAGCGTGCCCAGCAGGCGGAGCAGGCGCAGGCACACGCTGCGGCCATCCACCACGCAGAGGCGGCCGTTAATGGCAGCTCCTCTGCTCCCCGTGCCTGGAGCGACGACTTTAGCAGCGTGATGGTGGTTGACTACCGCCCAAAGCCCGGCTCTCAGCCAGTTGAGACAGCCAGCACAGCTGTGGGCGCGAACGGCCACACCAACGGTCATGCCAACGGCCATGTCAACGGCCACGTGAACGGCGCAGCAGTGAATGGCACAGCGGTGAATGGCCACGTGAACGGCACCAGCCACAGCACGAGCAGCGCAGGCCNTCAACGGCNACGGCGGTCAACGGCGACNAGCGGCGCNAGCAGGGNCTGGGCAGCCACACCGMCSSCCCCGTCAATGGCAGCACCCCNAGCAGCAGCAGCAGCAGCAGCAGCGGCAGCAGCAGCAGCTCACCAGTGGTCGAGGGAAGCCGATTCGCAGATTGGGCCGGCGTCGGCACCACCCTGGCCGGCAGCAGCAGCAGCACGGCGCACGGCGCGCCGTTTGCAGACTGGGCAGGCGACGGCTCGGCAGACGGTCAGCCGCTGTTCGAGGGCGCGCTAGACAAGCGGCTGACGGGCATTGAGGACCAGCTTCAGCGCATCGCGGGGCTGCTGGAAATGATGCCCAAGTCGCAGCAGGCACAGCAGGCGGCCCTGCACCTGGAGACGGATGATGAGGATGACAAGACCGGCTCCGCTGTGTGAGTGCCGCTGGCTGCAAGTCGGCTCGGTGCAGCCTTCAGACCGCTTGTTGTAGGCATGGTCAGGCAACGCGCAACGGGCAGCTGCCTTCCAGCTCGCGCTTGTGGCCGCCTACCTGCAATCAGCCTGATGAGCGCACAATGAGCCTGCACCACGCTGCGCCTGCCCGCCTGCCCGCCTGCGAGCCCGGCAATGTACTCACCTATCCATCCCGCCTTCCTTTGGGATTGTCCTGCCCTGCAGGTCACTGCGGCTGCCGCCCCCAAAGCCCAAGAAGCCCTTCATCCTGCGCCTCCTGCGCGGCCAGCCTTAAGCTGCCATGGCAAGCCGTTGGCAGCTACACCCGCCATGCGTCAGCAGCAGCTTGGCCACCCTGCTGTTGCGGCACTGCCAGACGCTGAGCCGCCAGCACAACAGCAGGGTGGCTGCAGCAGGAGGCTGCCACAGCCACGGAGCTTGAGAGCCGCCCGCTGTGCCAACCTCTACCTTCCGCAACGTCCCATGCTACTCAATGCAAACCCCACCCTCGCTGCTGCAGCAGCTGTACCATTCATGCCCACCCCGCCCTGCCCTGCCTGCCCTGCCACCAGCCACAGCCTTCACACCGCGGGCTGGCAGGCGGGAGGCCGCTTTTCCGCTGTCATTTTGATCCTTCATGTGTCACGAGCCCTTTGTGCTGTTTCATCTCCCATTTCGTGTGTTATGCTGTTGATCCTTTGCACTACGTCTGCCCCCTGCCGATCCTGTTTCTCTGCCTACTTGTTTCCAACAGCTCCCGCCCTCTGAACCCTTTTGCTGGAGCTGTTTTTGCCCAGCCGAATGTATGATGCCTTGCGTGCTTTGCAGAATCTCCGGCCTCTGCCCGAGCGCTCGATTTAATATACTATAGTATGCCTTCTCCGACCGCCGAAACACAATCCCTCTGTGCCCAGCGCAAGTGCTGCTGCTGCTCCGCCTCCCGTTTTCATGTCTGCTCTCTCGCTCCTCTGTAGCACTGGCACTGTAAACTGCTTAGCGTCTGCCTCACAAGCTGGCCAGAGCAGCTCCAACAGCGGCCATCAGCATGCTGTCGCAAGGTCAAACCAGCTCGGTGTGGTTTTGCACAGCAAGCCTACAGCACAGCACAGCGGCTTGTGCACAGCAAGCCTGCAGTGTGCAAGCGCTAGAGGAGCTAAACTCACTGCGAGCTGATCACAATGATTTCGCAGGGTGAGCCAGCCAGCCAGCAGGGCCGCCCCTCCAGCCCTGCCCCCAACTCGCTGCACCGGCGCCGCTTGGCGGGGGGGTCGTCGCTGTCGGCTGTCAAATCCACAAGTGCTTGCCCGAGTGGGGTTTGCCCCTGATGCTGCCCCTGCCGCTGCTGTGCGGCGGGAGCGTGTGCACTTTGCTGCATAGCTGCGGCGGCCTGCTGCTGCCGCTGCTGCCGTGCCTCCTGCTGCAGAGAGGCCTGCAGCGCGGCAGCCAGCTGTGACTCGAATTCTGCCTCCTCTATCCACTGCTGCTCAGCATCCCGCCTGGATGCCTCCTCGGCAGCAAGAAGCTCTGCGGCCTCCCTCTGCTGCTTCTCAGCCTCTCGCCTGGAAGCCGCTTCTGCTGCTGCTGCCTCTGCTGCTGCTGCCTCTGCCGCCAGCCGAGCCGCATCCCGCTGCTGGGACTGTTGCTGACCCAACTGCTGCTGGGCCTGCTGCTGCTGCTGCTGCTGCTGCTGTGCCTGCTGTCGCTGCTCCTGCTGCCGGTCTCTTTGCTCTGAGGCCTGCCGCCCGTTGCCGCTTGCCAAGCCGCCGCCTCCCCTGCACCGGCACACAGTAATAGCAGAGCAACAGGCAGGAATGACCGAGTGACCACGTGCTGATGCAGGGGACTGGCACTGCTGCTCCAGCCAGGATTGAGGCACAAAGCAGCAGCTAACCGCCACACAGGCGAGCATTGATCAGCAGGCAACAGCCCCGCATGAAGGAAAGCAGACAACAGCAGTGCAAGAGCAGCGCACCGAGCTGGTGCTGCGCTGCCACTGCCGCCGGCGCCAGGCTTGCCGCTGAGCTTGGCTGCCACTGCTCCCTCAATCGCATCCAGAGTGGCATTGACGCAAGCGACAAACCGGTCGGGGTCCTGTGGGGGGGCAGGGCATGGAGGGCGGTGCACATTAGCACAAACCATTTCGAGCTGCGAGCCAAGCTGCAAGCTCGGCGACATGTCTGCAAGCCAGCAAGCTGCTTCAGGCAGTTGGCAACGCAGCTGCTGCACAGCCGCCCAGCCACTCATACTGCGGCAATTCCCTGCCGCCTGCTGCCATCAACTTGCCTGCAGGCGGAAGACGCCTAGTGTGTGCATCACATCGTTGCGCTGCTGCCGCACATAGTCGATACCTTTGATCACGCTCTGCAGCATCGCAGTTGGTTGGTGGGCAGGTGACGGAGAAAAGCACCGAAGCCGATGCACCTCAGGATGAACGGCCAGCCTGGTGGGACAGCACAGCTGCACGGCGTCCTGCATCCTCAGCCTCTTGCCTGTGGCAGCACGCCGTTGGCTGCCCGCACGGCGTGGTTGAAGCAAGAGCCGGCATTGATGCCCAGATCCTGCCTCAGCAAATTGTCCAAGATCTTGGCACAGTTGTTGGCCTGCAAGGCATGTCGAAGCGCTCAGGCAGCGTCAGACAGGGCTGCGACGGCAGCAGTGCGATGTGGCCACGGCTTGAGCAAGCGTGGGATGGATGAAACACCCTGATCTTGCATGCCGTACATCACTGCGGCACGGCAGCAAGCGGGGCATGCGGGTGCGTTTCCAGCGGCAGCGAGCACCCACAAACAGCCGTGCACCCACCAGAGCATCATCTCCCACGCCACCGCCGGCATAGGCGTCTAGCGTGAGCCGCTTGTAACGTGCGCCTCGCGCGTGCTGCCACCAGGGGCGGTCGAATTCCGCCTCCATCGGCCAACGGCGGTGGCGGCGGCGGCGGCAGCGGCGGCGGCGGCACCCCAGTGGCTGTTAGGCGCTTGCGGGGTGCCGAGGGCTTTGAATGCACGCCGTGGTCAGGTCGGGCCTTGCCGCGATGCCCGCAGGCCCTCTTGCGGCTGGCTGTCGCTGGGCTCGAAAGCAGGCTTGCAAGGCAAGGCTGGAAGCGGGCAATCGCTTTGCTTCAGAGCGGCGTTGGACGCGAACCGGCGATGCCCAAGAAGCCGACTTGTGCAGCTCGAGGTCATGAGGGTGGCGGCAGAGCAGCGGCCTCGGCGGCAAGCTCGATGCGGCGTGACGCAGCATTGTTCCAATCTTACATCTAAATGGGCTTGGGGCCAATGAAACTTCAGTGCGGCATAGTGAATGGATTGCGCTCGCTGCCCTGCTGCATCTGGAGGCTGCGCGGCCGACAGAGCACCCGCACCACCCGCCGCAGGATCACACCGAGCGCCGCTCGGAGGCTTAGAACAGTGCGGGGGCGGCGTCCGTGTTGGCGAAGCGGCAGAAGCTCTCTGAGGCCAGCGGGATGTCGGTCAGCTGGTCAGCGGTGAGCGGGATGGTGGGCTTGATGCCAATCTGTGGTTGGTGGGGTGGTTGGGAGGGGACAGTTGGTTCCGGTTCAGATGGTTGGGCAGAATGATGTGCACGGGATCATGCTGGCAAAACCACAACCCCCCTGTGTTTCCAACGACTCGGCATTCAAGTCCTTCCTTGCCTTGTTGATGTCCACTCCAGCAGGCGTCTGATACTTGGCTACAGTCACCGCCACCGCCGAGCCGTCGCTGAGCTCCACCAGCGACTGCAAACAAAGGAAGCATCGAACATTAGCTAGCGAAAAATGTGCAGGGTTGACACGTCTGCAACGACTGCAATGGGCAGCAGGCACCGCCAAGCCGTCACTACGCTCCAGCAGCGGCTGCATGAAAACATAAGGCAGGACGTGGATGTTGCCGTATTTGGCGATGGCTGCATGCACCATGGCCACATGCACCACCCGAGCTTGCAGAGCAGAGGCCCAATATCGGGTCGTAACCACAAAGGACCCTGGCTTGTGTCAGCAGCATTGCCCACCGCTTGCCTGCGTCAGCCGCCTCTCGCCCACAGCACAAAAACCTGCCGCCGCTTGCCTGGAGTAGGCCCTTGCCAAACGTGCAAGCAGCAGTGACCGCTTGCCTGGATCAGCCGCCCCATCGTATAAAACAGACACTTGCTGCAACTTGCCTGGATCAGGCCCTTGCCGAATGTGTCCTCTCCCGCCACAGCTGCCCGCCGGTTGTCCTTGAGAGCACCCGCCAGCACCTGTTGGACAGAACAGCGACCCCGACTGGATCAGATGTGCATCGGAGTTTGGGTTCAGGAAAGCTGCGCACCCGCCAGCACCCCTAGGATGGGAAACTGCTGCGATGCAAGGAGTGCCGAAATAGACACACTGGTGTGGCAGCTGGGCCCGTCCTGCGGGGCAGCCCGCAGTCACACTCCAGCTGAATAACAACAGGCCCAGATGCAACCCGCCTCCCGCTCTCCTGCTCCCTGTTCCACTGCCACAATTGCTCCCCTGGTACACTCAGCTCACTGGCTGAGGCTGTGCCGCGGTTCGCCACCACAATTGCCCCAAACAATTTGCCGCCCCAACACATTGTTCTGAAATTCTAACCAGCTCACCTCACTGGCCGAGGCTGTGCCCCGGTTCGCCACCACAATTGCCCCAAACAATTTGCCGCCCCAACACATTGTTCTCGAAATTCTAACCAGACTCACCTCACTGGCCGAGGCCTGTGCCCGGTCG
>JADXDR010000042.1:225823-260683 GCA_025026875.1 Chlorella ohadii | reverse complement strand
AAAACAGACACTTGCTGCAACTTGCCTGGATCAGGCCCTTGCCGAATGTGTCCTCTCCCGCCACAGCTGCCCGCCGGTTGTCCTTGAGAGCACCCGCCAGCACCTGTTGGACAGAACAGCGACCCCGACTGGATCAGATGTGCATCGGAGTTTGGGTTCAGGAAAGCTGCGCACCCGCCAGCACCCCTAGGATGGGAAACTGCTGCGATGCAAGGAGTGCCGAAATAGACACACTGGTGTGGCAGCTGGGCCCGTCCTGCGGGGCAGCCCGCAGTCACACTCCAGCTGAATAACAACAGGCCCAGATGCACCACAATTGCCCCAAACAATTTGCCGCCCCAACACATTGTTCTGAAATTCTAACCAGCTCACCTCACTGGCTGAGGCTGTGCCCCGGTTCGCCACCACAATTGCCCCAAACAATTTGCCGCCCCAKCACKTTGTTCTGAAATTCTAACCAGCTCACCTCACTGGCRGAGGCTGTGCCGCGGTTCACAAGGACCACCAGCGGCGTGTCAGGGTCCACTGCCGTGCCCTCTGCTGAATAGATGTCGCGCACGCCCTCGCTGCACAGGGAAGAAAGACCAAGGGAGGTGGGAGTGCATCAATGCCACTTTCCAACTGATGACGTACGGCACACGCACGCAGGGACCTCCGCAGTATCATAAGGGTTAGCGACTGGCAGGGTTGCACCTAGTGCATCCCCTGTCCTCAACCAAACCGGGAAAACAGGGGACACAAGACACTGCTGGCCTCACCTGTCTGCAATTAGCACGATGTCTCCTCGGTTCAGCAGCTGGCGGCCAACCTCCACGCCTGCTGGGAAAAGGCCACCGCCGTTGTTGCGCATGTCCAGCACAAACCGCTCCGCGCCCTGCAACAAGCAGGGAGGGCATGGTATGACTGGTGTAACCAAGCGGCAGTCAGAAGTGATCGCAAACGCCGTTGTTGCGCATGTCCAGCACAAAGCGCTCTGCACCCTGCGATGTGGCAGCATGGCAGCTCGAAGCAGCGATGATGAGGCGATGCAAGACACAGAGATGCAAGACACAGAGGCTGCGTCTGCTGCGCAGCAAGCGGCTAGCAGCAAATGCAGCACATACGCAGGGATGGACAACCCACCTGTGCCTTCAGCTCTTCCAGCGCTGCCCGCACTTTCTCGGCCGTCTGCTTGCTGAACGTCGCCACGCGGATGTAGCCAAGCTTGCTGTTGGGAGCGCTTGGCGCGAGGCCGCCTGCAGGGATCAAAGGTGGCAAGTGGTGAATGAAATTGCAGGAAGGGCGACCCTGGATGACCTGGCTAGCTGTTAAGGCAAGCGTGGCAGGAAGTTGTGCATCAGCGCCACCCAAATGAGCCCAGCAGCAACTGCCCAGCCAAGCAGTCGGGAGAGAAAACTGCCCCTCACCGCTGCTGCTGCACAGGGCCGAGTCAACGGGGTTGAACTGGATGGGCTGCCGCGCCAGCTGGACGTCTTTTGTGGCGCTGCTGCCGCGGGGCTGCACGGTGAGGGTCACCTGGCTGCCCTCCGGCCCCTGCAGCATGTTGCCTGCGAAAGTGGGGCAAAAGAAGAGAGCAGACCGAGGGTCAATGCTGTGAAGTGCCAGCAAGACGTGTGGGTGAGCATGTCAGGCAGCTGCTGCAAGCCTGTGGGTCTTCTGCCGCGCAGCGCCTCAGCAGGCCCAGCGTTCGCCCGGCAGCAAGGCTGCTGGCCCTGGTGCCGCCCACCCCACCCTAGACAAACCCAATGCTTTCGCTGCGTGACCATTTTCACCCCCTGCAAAGCGCACCTGCTGCATACAGGGACAGGCTGCTGGTGGGCGTGCCATCAATAGCCAGGATTGTATCGCCCGGCCGAATGCCCGCCTTGTCTGCCGGACCGCCAGGGGCAGGCGAAAGGACCACCAGAGCGCTGGTACCGCCCTGCTGAGGGGAGAAGGACACCTCGACTCCCACGCCGGTCACCGAGCCTGCTGTGCTGCGCCTGCAGGCCGGGGCCGAGGTGGGGAAAGGGAGGGAATGGCAAGCCATGTTGGGCGAAGGACCTATCAAGGGATGCGGCGTCAACTGCAGCGGAGTTTGTTGGACCAGCCCCTCTGTCTGCAGCACACAGCGCCACAGCAGCTTTGCGTGGTTTCAGTGCCCACCTGAGTGCCGAGTACTAGTCTGGGGTGAGGAAGCGCGTGAACGGGTCGCCCAGCAGGCACAGCACAGCACAGCACAGCACAGCACAGCACAGCACAGCACCAGCACCAGCACCAGAGGCAAGNCCAAAAATCNACCCGAATTCCACCTGAGTGCAGAGTACTGGTCTGGGGTCAGGAAGCGCGTGAACGGGTCGCCCAGGGATGCAAGCAGCGTGCGAATGGCGGCGTACGTCTCGTCCCGGGTGCCCATGGGCACNTTTTTGAGGGCATCCTCGCGCGCCTGAATCGTGAAAGGTGACATGCAGCATCTTGTGGGGAGGTTCTGGGCTGCCTCTGGGCGGACAGCACAGTCTGGGCTGGCTGGTCGCAGTTCGACCCTCGAGCGTGCAGGGACGCACTGCGGCGGCGGCAGGTGCTCCACATGCCGGCAAGTGCACTGCCCGCCCAAGTTGCCAGCCGCCTCAATCTGATAGCCTCATTGTTTCAATCGAACAAACCCTCCTCAAAACTTGCCCACCTTGAACCAGTTCTGGCCGTTGAACTTTTTGTCCACATACGCGCGGTCCACCACCCGCCAGGCCTCCAAAAACAGCAGCTGCTCCTGAGTGACTGCGTCAGCAGGCGGCGGCTGCAGCCCCGGCACGCCGACCAGCGTCGCTGCTGCTGCAACCGTYGCAGCCAGCAGCGCGCCAGCGGCGCGGCGAGACAGCTGGGCAGCGGCCGCCTGCCAGCCGCTGGCGGCGCTGGTGGAGTCGGCGGCGGTGGCGGCGGGCGGGCGCTCAGCGCTGCTGCAGGCGACATCCAGGCGGGCCCTAGGACGTCTTGAGGGCGCCCAGACAGTGGGCTGTGGGGCCCGGCAAGCCGCCCAGGCGCTCATATTTGTGGTGAGCGAGGCGTGGGCGGAAAGAGGGGAGCGGCAGGCCCGGGCACCGCCTGTGGCTGCAATGTGTGCTTTCAGAAACGCGATCCGCGGCTCCGATGACACATCCTTTCAGTCGCCATGTCGCCAGCGCCAGCACATGCCAGCTAGGCGGGTGTGAAGAAAATCTGGATGCTGGGGAGCTCGCCAGGTGCCGGAGAAGCAATTGACGATTCCTGTGAACTCCCCACCGCTTGCTCAGCTGCGCAGAATCGCGCTGCGCACCCCCTGCACCAAGCCCCACCCTAAGCCGAGCAGAGGAGCAGCCACGATGGCCAGCGCAGCTGTGGCACAGCCCATGGCGGCCCGGGCGTCGATGAGCGCGCCAGGTGAAGCCGCGCGCGGACACCACCATAGCGCGCCGCCGCTCACCGCTGACGCTGCCGCCTGCCGCTGCCGGATGGCGCGCGTCACCCAGCTGCCGCCGTGGGGCTGGCTTGCTTTCTCAGACACTTTGACCAGATCACCTCCCTTCACTCCTATAATCCGCCTGCAGCCCAGCGCGCCCCTGCGGCCCAGCGTGTGCAGGCGGCGGCGCGGCGGCCGGTGCGGTGCCAGCGGCAACTGCGCACTCTGGCTGTGGCCGACGCCGCGGCGCAGAGCGCAGCACAGAAGCGGTGGGAGAGCCAGGMGCGTGGTCAGAGGTTGTGTACTGCTGTTCAACCGATTGCAAGTTGCAGCAACCCAGCTGCGGCGGCGTGAGACGGCACTGCCGCCGCGGCGCCGCCCATAGCCGGCACGCACTGCTCTGCTAGCACGTGTCAGCACATGGCCGTGCCTGCGCCGGCCGCTGTTGCAGGCATTTGCACACCTGCAGCATCTAGTTGGGGAAGTGAGGGGTGCTACAGGGAAAGAGGTCACTGATTCAATGTGTCACGTGCCGCCCCCTGTGCAGGTCCGGGACGGCAAGGTGGCCAACGTGACTGCCAAGAAGGCTGGGGAGATGCTCAAGGAGGGCTGGGTGCTGCTGGACGTGCGGCCGGCTGAGGAGATTGCCAAGGTTTGTTGCTGAACAGTANTTTTTGTGCAAAGAGTGACGCAGCATGTTGAGAGATGCTCAAGGAGGGCTGGGTGCTGCTGGATGTGCGGCCAATCAAGGAGATCAGCAAGGTGCGTTGTTGGACAGACCAATGCACAGGTGCTGCAACTGAGGAATGCTACCGTGCTGTGATCAATGTTGGGGCAGTGGACCTGCTGCCTTGGCAGTGCTGCCTTGGCAGCCAGCTGTGCTCCAAACGCCCCTCCATGGTGCTGGACACTGCTTGCACAGCAAACATGGAAAGCAACTCGTCACTGCTCTGTCCCTTTGCACGCAGGCCAAGGTGGTGGGCGCGGTGGAGGTGCCCCTGTTTGTGAAGGACGACGACATGAGCCCCGCGGGCCTGCTCAAGCAGGTGAGGGTAAACAAGATGGCAGAAGAAATCTGTTCCCGGCATGTCATGTTGTGGTGGGGCACTACGTGGCGTTGCGTTGCACAACTGTGCATGTGCCGTGGCATGACACTTCCCCTCCCCCCATTCTGCGCCAGGCCTCCAACGCTGGCATGGGCGGCTGGTGACTGGGCGGTATAACTACGCCTACTGCTCTGCACTCACTCTTCCAACCAAGTCTCACCCTGGAACGACCCTCCCTGCTTTNGTTGCCNAGGCCTCCAACTTTGGCATGGGCGGCTGGTGGCTGGGCGGCACCCACATGAAGCCCAACACCGCCTTTCTGAGCGAGGTGCAGGTGAGCACACGATTGTTTAGGCTTTTGCATATTGCTTTATGGAGCAGTGCTGTGGCTGTGGGTGACTGGGCACACGTTGTTCAGTGGCTGGGGGCTCCCACACGAACCCCAGTCACGCCTACCTGAGCAGGGCTTGAGTGGT
Organism: Chlorella ohadii; assembly: GCA_025026875.1. Classification (NCBI taxonomy): domain Eukaryota; kingdom Viridiplantae; phylum Chlorophyta; class Trebouxiophyceae; order Chlorellales; family Chlorellaceae; genus Chlorella; species Chlorella ohadii. Next base: position 255,749 of record JADXDR010000042.1, on the reverse strand, counting down.
TTGCCACCAGGGCATGGCAGCACGCACGTTATACGTGGTTATAGGTTACGGCACAGCCCCCACTTGCAAGCCTCCATTCCCCAACTGCCCAGGCCTCCATCCCCAAGGGCGCCTCCGTCGTTGTTGCCCTGCCAGAAGGAGCCCAGTTTACACATTGCCTCCTCTTCTCAAATCCCCACCTTTTCAGGCCTCCATCCCCAAGGACGCCTCCGTCATTGTGGCCTGCCAGAAGGGCCTGCGCTCCCTGGCCGCCTGCGAGCAGCTGAGCCGCGCGGGGTAAGCACAAAGGTTGTTTGGGGACGGGGCGAGGGCTGTGGGTGTGCGCTCTAAGCAGCGGAGTGCAGGCTGCGAGCAGCTGAGCCGCGCCGGGTGCGTGCTTTGTGCAGGCTGGGATGCCGCTTGCACTGGGCTTTGCTGTTTGATTCTTGCATGTCTCTCCGCCGCGCTGGGTGAGCGCCTGTGCTGCATGTGCGGTTGCAAGCATCTGCGGTTGCAACACACACCCAAACGCTCGCCCCAGCCAATTCCACAGCCCTGACCTGCCCTTGCTCTGCGACCCATTGTCTGGTTTGCAGCTACGGCCCGCTGGAATAATGGCTCGTAACCCCACCCATGCCCATTGCCTGCCCCAGCTGATTAGACAGCCCCATTAGTCACAAGTTCTGACCAGCCCTGCCTTGTCCTTCTGCCCATGTGCAGCTACGGCCCGCTGGCCTGGATCAACGGCGGCTACGACACCGCACAGCCTGGCGACCTGCCCACCAAGGACGGCGTGGACGTCCGCCTGGGCGGTGAGCCAAGTGGGGCTCTTGTTCCTGTGTGAACTCTCCGGGACAGCAACCCGGCGGTGCTGCCCTTCTCTTCTTTGCATGTCCATGGGGCAATGTCCGGCCCTTGCATTGGGCGCCTCGCTGCTGTGGAGCCTGGCCGCCCCTACCCTGCTGCCTGATCCACAACCCGCCTTAACCCTGTTTCCGCAGGCGTGGGCGGCCTGTCGGGCGCGCTGGGCTGGACCGAGGCGCAGCGCGAGGCACTCCGCAACGAGGTGAGTTTCACTCGAGCTTTGTGCTGCAATTGGAACAGCTGTGCTGCATGCTTGGCTGGACCGAGGCGCAGCGCGAGGCACTCCGCAACGAGGTGAGCCTGTAAGGAGTAGATGTGTCTTCTGCTGGCCAGCTATATCGAGTGCGGCTGCGCACGCACCAGGCCTGTGCATGCTCCGCCCTGCTCTCAAGCGTGCGAACTTGTTCCTGCCCCTGGCCATGGGCTTTGCGGGCTGCGCACTTTCTGATATAACAGCCGCCACACCCCGTGCCAAGAGTAATCTGACCCTTGCCTGCCTCTATCCCGACCCCTTGCCGCAGGGCTTTGCGGGCGGCGCCAGCAACCTGATCAAGATTGGCGCGGTGCTGCTGCTGCTCGACCTGGCCTGGTTTGGTTTCGAGGTGAGCTGGCGGGGCGGGGCGGATGACTCGCCATAAACATGGATAGAGGGAAAGAAAGGTTAAAGTGCCGCTGCTGCTAGACCTGACCTGATTTGGCTACGACGTGCGACCTGATGTGGCGAACGCGAGATGCGGTTGGCGATTGCCGAAAGCCGGTCGGCCCAATAGCAGGCATCTTCCCACACCAGTCCACATGCTATTCTTTGCCCGTCCCTGCCCGCAGTTGCTGACCAACTCCAGCCTGATCGAGGACACCTTCGGCAAGTGAAGCATGTGAAACGGATCAGCCAGCAACAGCGGCTTCCAAAACGTCACCCCCTTGAACTCCCTTTTGGGGACAGTGCGGCACTCCCAGGCGCCGCGGCAGCCCCGCTGTGCGCTGGCGCATTGCCGGCGTGCGGCGGGCACCATTTCGTTTACCTACCTCTGCAGTCTTTTGTTCCCTCTCCTCGGTAACGATTTGTGTTTGAGCCAGGGCAGGGCAGTGGTTCGCTGGTTGGGTGGCAATCTGTACGATTGCCGGGAGCACAGCGGGAGCGGGCCAAGCGATCGAAAGGGGCTGATAAAATCATCCAGAAAGCTAGCATGCAACCAGCGCAAGCGGTTTTGCTGATGTTTCCGGCTGTTCTTGCAACAAGCATTGACGCACGTTGACTGGACGAGCTGCCGCCGCCTGGCCCGCCGCCGCCGCCGCCGCCCTGCCGTGCCTGCTGCCGCTGGGCGTGCTCTAAAAGTCACGCCGGCTGTTCCGATCGCGTCGTCGGACCCTGTCAACCTGTATTATCGCCCCAGCAGCAAGCAGTGGGGCCGCCCAGCAGCCCCTCGCCCCCTGTATGTTGGGCTTCCGGCTTCCGACGCCCACTTGCACCCGCGTGGCAGCACCCTTACAGCACCTCTCGTCCGCTGCTCGCGCGCCGGCGCTGCCGCGCGCCTCGAGGCTTCCGCCGCAAGGTGCCGCCGCTGCCGCTTGCCGCCCGCTCGCCGCCCAGTCATGCTGTGCGGGCCTCGGTTTATGCAGGCAGCCGAGCCGCACAACGCTCCATACTACACATCACAACCTTCTTCCATCACCTGTACTTTGCAGCCTTCAGCAGCTCTCCTTCTGCACCCACCATGCCCAAGCCAGCCCAGGGCAGCAACACGGCCCTCTGGCTGCCCTGCGCCGGCCTGCTGCTCGGCGCCTCAACGGCGGCAGTCTGGGGCCCAGCACACTCGCTTCTCAAGGTGTGACACACAGCTTGCTCCGACTGCAGTGTTGGGACCGAGCGGCTGATCCTCTGCTTACTGCCGTGCCGCCCAAGCCGCGTTGAAGCACTCCCACGGCCTCGTCATGCCTTGCTGCCGCCCAGCTGCCTGCCATGCACGAATGCTACAATCCACCCCGCCTGGTGCCGGCCAGCCTGCCCCGCGCCCTCAAAAGNCCCCCCCCTCCCTACTCCATTCTCTTCCCTGCCTTGCAGGGCAGCCTGTCCCTCCCCCAAGTCCTGCTGTGTGACGCTCTGTTCACCGGCGGTGCGGTTGCTTTCCTGGTGGCGGGGCTCAGCTACGGCCTGCGCTGGCACCCCGGCTCAGCTGCCTACAAGGGCGCGTGGTGAGGGAACTGGAGAGCGAACCTGCAAGGCAGCATGCCTGCTGGGCTGCATGCGGCGGTGGGCAAGAGTGCCTGGATGCGCAAACCAGCCAGCAGTCTGCTGTGGGCCGCCCTCGCGCTGCACGCCTTCCCAGTCGTTCACCCTTTCCAACCCGTCACATTCCCATCCACCCACCCTCCTCTCCTCCCCGCTCTGCCCCTCACCCGCCCGTCCAGGCTGGACGCCCGCAGCGTGCCGCAGCTGCCCGCCGGCTTCGCTGCCTACCTGCAAGTGGCAGGCCTGATTGCTTTCCTGCTGCCCGCGGGGGCGCTGCTGGCGCTGGCGGCGGGCGGGCACGGCTCAGCTGGCCTGCTGCTGTTCGGAGGCTACCTGCTGGCCTTTGTGCCCCAGATGCTCATGGAGGTCAAGCTCTTCAACCGTGAGTGGAATAATGAGCTTGTTGAGCTGTTCTTTTGCACCTCAGCATGTGGCCAGATGATGGAAGTTTAACCGTGAGTGGAACAACGGGCTGAGCCTTTAGCTGTGGCTGTGTCGGGGTTCAGTGGAAGTGCGTGGTCTATCGCGTGATAGGAGTGAAGCTGTTCAACCGTAAGTCAGTTGATGGGCTGAGTCTCAAGCTGTCGTAGTAGGGCTCAGTGCGTGGTCGAGCACGGTGGGCCCTTCGTGTGCAGCCTCAACATGGATTCAACCACCTTGCCACCGTGCACCCGCAGGCAACCCGCTCAGCCCCGCCATCCCCTTCACCTTTCGCCCCTACCGCTTCTGCCCGTGCCTCGCTGCATCACCGACCAACATCTGCTTCTGTGCACCCGCAGGCAACCCGCTCAGCCCCGCCATCCCCTTCACCTTTGGCCCCTACCGCTTCTGGCAGCTGGCCCGATCCCTGTGGGCCCTTGGCTCGCGCATCCCTGCTGTGACGGGGGCACCTGGCTGGGTCGCTCCCTTCACGCTGTTCCTCCTGGCCTTTTGGATCTTTGACCATGGAGTGACGGCGCTGCAGCTGCCCTGGTGAGTGGGAGGTGGTTTTAATTCCTTTGTTACCCGTTGATTGTGGCTGTGGCGTGGTGTAATGCCAAGAGGGCGGTACAGAAAGCTGCTTTATTGAATGCCAACTGCCCCAGCGGGGGTCCGCAGCAGTGCGAATCAGCCAGCAGCTGGCCACACTGCTTACCCTCTGCTGCTGACTCTTACGTTGCAGGGTGTTCAACTGGCACCTGCAAGGCGAGCACGGCAGCAGCAAGGCCACACCTGACGGCGCTGCTGCGGCTGCCGAGCAGTAAACGGCGGACAGCGCACGGCCACTGTAGCTTGTACCATCACACCTCCCGATGGCGGCTGCTGAGATTAAAGGCAGCCCTGCAGCGCATTGTACAGATATTGATGAGCAGACACTCTGTCTTGGACCTACCTGTATGTGCAACTGACGTTTTTGGGGCAATCGCACTTTGATCATGTGCCTCGCAACTCTGTAAGCCTGATGAGCACACCCAGCCGCAGCTGAAGCAGGCTTGTTACTCGTTACATGCACCCAGATGTGGCGGGGGTGCGGATATATTGGATTTGCAAAAGACAGGGTGTGGCAAGATGGGCGCAATGGCGCCGCTGCGCAGTCAGGGCCGAGTGAGGGAGCAAGAGAGGACAGCAACGTGGAGCGGGGAACTGAAATAGAGCAAGCAAGGGGTGAGGGAGGGCGGCGCCTGCTCATTAGAGCAGCTTCTCGGAACAAGAGGCACCTCAAGGGGGAGGCAGGCAGGCGCTCAAGCGGCAGCACTGAGGGAGAATAATGGCCACCCAAATCAGGCGGCCCGCCAGCACCATGAGAGCAGCTTAGAAGAGGGCGGAAACGGCGTCAGCCAGCTCCGCTGCCTTGGCCGCCGCCGCGCCGCTGTTGTGTGCGCCCACTGCCAGGCCGGTGGTGAGCAGGCCAAACACGAGGAAGGGCTGTTCAGGGGGAAAGCGGAGGGGAGGGGGATTGGAGGCTGAGCAGGACAGGCAAGGGGAGTCCCGCTCGCTGCAACACAAGTCCAAATGTTTCGCCCTGTGACGCTGCCTGCTTCATGACACGCTGTTTGGAAAGCCACCATGAGGCCTAGCAGCATACATTGAGCCAGACCAACCTGCGCGGAGGCCTGGTACTTGACGTCGTTGGCCACGGGGTCGGGCAGGAAGTACTTGATCTGGGCGTAGATCTGCAATAAAAAATTCGAATACGGGCCAATGATTGGCAAGTTGACGAAAGGGTCGTGCAGGAAGTACTTGACCAGGGCGTAGATCTGCAATTGAGACCAGAAGAGGAGGCCGTTTGGCAAATAGTGTGTTGATGCTTTGGTCCCACAGCGCCGCACGGCCAAGCTGGCCCAGCCCAAACCACTCCCTCCAACAAACATATTATATAAACAACCCAACCCATCACAGTCAGTGCTTGCCTGCGGCAGGATGAGGCCCAGCAGCACCGCGGCATAGCTGGCCTCTCTTCAACCAAATTTAGCAGAAACGTAACACCCTAAATTAGCGCTTGCCTGCGGCAGGATCAGGCCCAGCAGCACCGCGGCGTAGATGGGCTCGTCCAGGCCGAAGGCGAGGTAGGCGGCCACGCCCAGCTGCGAACAAGGAAGAGACAGGGAAGCGGCAGTGAATGAGTGGAAGGGGACAATTATCTTGTTGCAGAATGTAGGCCAAAGGCGAGGTACGCGGCCACGCCCAGCTGCAAGGGAGGAAAAGGGAAGGCAGCATGGTGTTGAGCACAGAGAAACACAGCGATGGTTGGAGTTGCAGGTCAAAGGTTGAAGGCGTGGTAGGCGGCCGTGCCCACCAAAGTGCAGGGAAGAAACGAAGGGTGTCAGCAGCATGGGTTGAGTGGCAGCACGGTAGAGAGCTACAGCGAATGGCGACCAGTGCCTTACGCACCTGCGTTGCGTCGATGCTGGCCACGCAGATCCACTTGGCGGTCTCAACGCCAAAGGCCACGGGCAGCGACTGAAGGCCCATGGCGCGGTCGCCTGCGGGCGGACGCGAGGCGGGAGGTAACAGCGCTCAATGGAGGAGATACTCCGCTGTTCCTTTGAAATCCAGCCATGTGGCAACAGGATCCGAAGGCAAACGCTGCCCCATCGCTGCGACTCCAAAACTTCCCCACCGAGCCGCCACCCACCCTCGATCGACTTGAAATCGTTGACGATGGCAATGCCACTCAGCAGCAAGCCAAGCATCCTCAAAGATAAGTTGCAGAAGTGCAGGAGTGAGAGAACCACCCACCCTCGATCGACTTGAAGTCGTTGACGATGGCGATGCCCAGGCCAGCGATGGAGTAGAGGACGGTCAGCACCATCACGTCCAGGGTCAGCGTGCCAAACAGGGCCTGTGAATCGAAGGAGCACGGTGAAAGTGGGTGAACTACTTGGTCTATTGCACGTGCAATGAGTTAGAGGACCGTCAGCACCATGACGTCCAGGCTGAGTGTGCCAAACAGGGCCTGCAAATAACCAATTGGGTGGATGGGATACAACCAGGGTGAACTGTGGCTGAGTGAAAGGACGGTGAGCACCATCATGTCCAGGGTCAGCGTGCCAAACAGGGCCTGCAGAGAAAGGTAATAAGGAGACACAGAGTGATTTGGAGGCGGACAAGTGATTTGGGCATCAGAGGATGGGGACCAGGCTCAGCGTGCCAAGCAGGGCCTGCAAATGGCAGACAACGGTGGGTGAGGAGGATGTGTCTCAATGCCAGAGGGCTGTGGGCAGCCAGCACCCCACAATAGGGATGGCCACGTGCGACCCACCATTTGAACCCCAGAAAGGTCAACAGATAACCCTTGATCGGTCATGAACTGATCGATAACCTCGGCGCACCTGGCCCGCCCACCAGGGCAGCGCGATGTAGGAGCTGCCCAGGGCGTAGTTGCCCGCCCAGCCGCTCTGCTTCAGCTTCAGTGGCGGCGCTGCAGGCGGGGGAGAATGGACGGGCAGAACCATGGGAGAGGATGCTTGCAGGGATCAAGCATGAACAAGCAACTGCTTCAGCTTCAGCGGCGGCGCTGCAGCGGGGGTGGGTGGGTGGAGGGGAGAATGGGATGGGCTTAGCACGCGGCATGATCAGCGAAGGGGCACAGCATGCTCTGCTTCAGCTTGCGTGGCGGCGCTGCAGCGCAGTGGAGAGGCGGGGGAAGGGAGCATGCGCGCAGTCATTTATGCAGCATCATTTGTAGCAAGCAGCGTCAACCAGCTGAAGCTACCACACAAGCTCGCCGGATTAGGACTTCAATTAACATCAAGCTTACCCGAGTAGATGTAGGAGATGAAGGAGCCGAAGTGCTGAACCAAGCTCTGTAATGTTCAATTAAATGGCCAGCCTATTGATTTCGTAAATCCTAAACACGCTTACCCGAGTAGATGTAGGAGATGAAGGAGCCGAAGACCGCCAGCAGGGTCATGATGGGGAAGTCGTGGCCTGCGGAAATAAGCAAAGCAGGGTGAGTGCTTTCAAGACAGCGCTGCTTGCATGCAGATGTGAGAAAGGAGCACCAAAGGCAGTGGCATGATGGGGAAGTCGTGGCCTGCGGCAGGAGTTGATGCGAGCAGCGTTCAGGCTAGAATGCTTGCCCAGGGGGCACGCGCCTCTCGATGAGGAAATCGTGGCACATGCAATGCCGCTCAAACCGAGTGACCACCTCCACAAACGGGGACACAGCGCAGGACTGAAGGCAGAGCAGACAGCCGCACCGGCACCACCCGCCCACAGGTCCAGGACCGCAGCCACGCCGATGCCACTTGACAGCCACGTCAACAGCATCCCAAAGCCCAAGACATCAGCTGCTTATCATCACTACCCACCCGCCCACAGGTCCAGGACCGCGGCCACGCCGATGCCGCCCAGCAGCAGGATCCAGATCTGCGCGATCACCTCGCCCTCGCTGATGCGGCCTGCAGCCAGAATGTGGCGACGGATCAGTTGCAAACCGCTCAGCAGCAAAATCCGGGTCACATCAGCTGCACAGCAGGCATTAGCAGGCATAAACAGGCACGAAGCAGGCACAGCAGGGCGCACCGGAGGGGATGGGGCGGTAGGGCTCGTTGATGGCGTCGATGTCGCGGTCATACCAGTCGTTGATGGTCTGCAATCAACCAGATACATGTGCGCATATGGCGTTGCAGGATGCAGAGCGTCGGCAGCGGGCCCGCCGCCACAACTTGCAGCCAGCAATACACACAACATGTATCAGCAACAGCATGTTGTACGGGTCGGCAGCGAGCAGTTCAGACCATGCACAAAAGCGAGCGTTACCACACATCGGCAGCAAGCAAGGCCGCCCCATTGAGGAAACACCGCCCAGCAAAGCGCGCCTGGGTGTAGCCGGTCAGCAGCGGGCCGCTCATCACCATGCATAGCAGCGACTTGGCCACGTTCTCAGGCGTCCAGGTGAAGGCGCCGCTGGCCGCAGCGCCGCACAGCACGCCTGCGGGCGGATGAATGGAAATGTGCTACCGGTGAGCAGCATGCAACGGCATCAGCGCTAGCATGCAGATCAAGCTGGCCGCCGCGCCGCACAGCACGCCTGCGGTTGAGTACAGGAAACAGGATGCCGCCCGTGAACAGCCAATGCAATGGCACCAGTGCCAACTGTTCCCAATGATACACCAAGTACAGAGCGCACCCCAGACGAGCGGGATCCAGGTGACGGGCTTCATGAGCTGCACCCAAAACACTTCACAGGTGTTACTATCTAAACCACAAACACAAAGCGCACCCCAGATGAGCGGGATCCAGGTGACGGGCTTCATAAGCTGCACGCGAATCTTCCAAATGTCGGTCTCCATGTCGGCGCCCTTCATGCCCAGCAGCTGCACAGCGGGCGCAGCGGGCACAGCATGACGCACAGACGTGCATGCGAGCGGCAGGTGAGCACTATAATGCCGGCTGCTGTACCAAGCAAGGAAGGAAGCCAGCACGAGGCAGGCCGGCGAGAGGGCTGGTCAAAAGTGTGGGCGGCAGAGCACAGGCTTGGACGTCGCCGCCGGCTTGCCTGCGCGTTGCCCTTCACTCCAAGGAACACCTCCTGCTCCTTGCCCTTCTTCTCGGTCTTCTGTGCCATGGCCACCACCGGGCGCAGGCCTGGAGGGGGCAGGGGCCGATGGTAAAGAGTGAGCGGCGGCAGGCCGTGGCGGCGGCGGCGGCGGAGGGGCACCAATGCGCGGCCCACCGGCTGCTCCGGCAGATGCAATGGTGTCCCGGAGCACCAAGTCACTGTCAGTCTGCAGGAAGAGCGCTCTCGCCGCGTCTGCCAGCGGCGCGCTCACCCCTGATCTGTTGGAGCGCCCTGGCGGGCTTGGCGGCCAGGGAACGGCCAGACAGACGACGGGGGGGGGCTGCCAGGCCCGCCGCAGCGGGTGCCAGCACTGCCGAGGCCATGTTGCGAACGCGAGTTGCTGGAGTGTGCGCTGCGAGGCCTCTGGCGCTGCCCACAATCTGTCCTGAGTTACAGCAGTGCCCTGAGCAGCTTCACAGGCCCGGATGGAGTGGGTGAGGCACTTCCATCCTGCTAGCTGGCCGCTCGCATGCAGTCTTCAAGCAGCGTGCACAAGATCCCAGGCCCGTCCCAGTGCAAGGCTGAACATCGAACTAACGTTTCGAACATCGCAAGCCGCGCCACGCCACCTCCGCTGGCAAGGGCTGTCGACAGCAGACACAGAATGGCCTCTACAGCAGACACGCAGCCTCCAGCGGATTCCGACACATCGCAGCAGGCGGCTGCCGACACGGCTGCAGCGCAGGAGCGGGAGCGCCGCAAGGCAAGCGCCGCTGTCGCCGCTGCCGCAAGGCCCCTGCCTGCGGGCCTCCTGTGAGGCAAGCACGTGCCTTCCTCCAATTACGCTCCCCTGTTGGTTGCCCTGCTGCAGCGGACGTCGTTTCGCCATTTTGTGGTGTCCCAGGAGCCAGTGACGGACAGGCTGCTGCGCCTGCTGCCCGACATTGTGCGGGACCTTGTGCAGGCGAGCACTTGCAAGTGATTCATTGCTGGCTGGTTGGCTTTTGATTGCTGGCTGACTGGTACAATTCGGGCAGTTGCAAGCTTGCATCTGCGTGCCACATGGCCAGTGGATGGTGTGTGCAGGTCTGACTTGCAAGTCGCGTAGTCGCCTTCTCAGTTGCCAGGCAGTTGCCTTTCCATCGTCTGCTGGACCGGCGGCGGCAGCTGCTGTACACTTAGCAGCAGCTGCTGCTGGAGCATCCGGCTTCTCAAGTGCATGCCGCGCCAAACAGCTACTCAATTTGAGACATGCAACTCCGGCATGTGTGTCACTGTGCAGGACCGGCGGCGGCAGCTGCTGTACATGGAGCGGCAGCTGCAGCGCCGGCTGGTGAACGAGTTCCGAGCGCAAGTGCGCGAGCTGGAGCCGGTGCTGCATATGCGGGGCCGCATGTAAGACTGCACTGTTTTGGGTGCTAGTTTTGTTGTGCTGGAACCCATGGTTGATGCTGCTGCCAGTCTGCAAGTTTCGATGCTGCATTCGTGGTTGATGCTGCGATCAGCCTGCAAGTGCGGGAGCTGGAGCCGGTGCTGCACATGCGCGGCCGCATGTGAGCACGCTGAGCTGTTTGTGATGATTATGTTTTACGCGTGTCGTCTTGCAAGTTCGGAGCTGGTGCTGCACGTGCGCAGCTGCATGTGAAGCTGCTGCTGGTTTTCCCTGCTGGCCTGCTTGTTTCCAGCCTGCCACTGCACCCTGCCAGCTGCTGCTTCCATCGTATCGCTCCTGTCCAGCAACCATTCAGCCCTGCTTGCGTGTGTGTTGTGCAGGGTAGGCGAGACAATCCTGGAGTCATTCACGGGAGAGAGCGAGGCGGATGTGACGTACGGCCAAGCGGTGGCTCGTAGCCTGAAGGACACACGTACGCCTGCAATGGGACAATTGGGAGTTAGTAACAATTTGCATAGGTCTGGTACACAGCCACTGCAACCCCTTCTGCAATCAAGTGTATGTCTTCGCAAAAGTGTCCCCTTCCGCGCCCCCCACCCCCTCGCCTTGCAGCCTCCGCCAACTGCATCCCTCAATTCCGACCCTCCCTCCCCCTCGCCTCGCAGCCGCCGCCAACCGCCTCCCGGTGCAGGAGCTGGCAGCGGTTGTGGACCCGCTTGTCACGCCCTTCATCGATCCCTTTGTAGGCAAGTAACTATGGATTTTGTTACCGATTTCATCTGGCCCGGCGTTGTGCACTGCCTGCCTGCTGCCCCGCTTGCCGTGCCGTGCCCACCACCTATGCATCATTTATCTCACTGCCGGAACACACTTGAGCAATCGCTTTGACTGCCTTGCCTTCTGCTGTTGTGATCAGTCGGCCGCCGCGCTGCTGTTGCTGCACACCGGTGGTCGCCGCACACTGATTTTCAATGCACAATGTCAATCCTTTGCTTGCGTGTGCAGAGGGCTTGAAGGCGCCCATCAACGAGGAGGTGCACAAAATCAAGCAGAAGGTGAGTGGGCTGAAGTTGCTGGGCTGGGGGGGCAGTAGTTTGGTGGAAGGCAGTCTCTGCAGTGTGTGGACGGGTTGCCGCCCCGGCTCACTGTTGCAATGCCCCCGCTTGTCGGTGTTGCTCCCCAGCCACCAGCAGCCGGCTTGCTCATTCTGAGCGTTACTGTGTTGCGGCGCTGCCCCGCTGATGATAGCATTCCCACGCCCTGCTCTGTACTTTCCCGCTGCGCAACTACCGCAGGTGGTGCACTCGTTTGCGGCAACCGGAGCGGCCTGCTTCTTGGCAGGACTGGTGATTGGCCGGTTCCTGCCTCGAGGGGATGGCGGCAAGGGCGGCGGCGGCCGGGGGCGGTGACATGTCAGCACAGCACACAGTCCACATGTCGAGCGGGGCTCTTGGGTTTTGATTGGCTCGTGACTCTCATAGCAATGCCAGCTGAGCCTGCCTGCGTGCTAGCGTGCCGCGTAACGCTTCTGACGGGCTGTGCATCTGGGCCAACTGTATTCCTACCTCCGTTCATCCCTGTACTGCCACCCTTCTTCTGAACAAGTCTAAAACCTGATTTTATTTAACATCGAGGCCCCAACAGGAGGCATCATGGCAGAACAGGGTAGCACACCACAAGTGCACAAGCGCACCACCCAACTGGCTGCACAGCAACTGGCCGAGCCCGGTGCCTTGGCTGTTGCCATAGCCGTGACCGCCGCCAGCGCCTCAGCTGCTGCGTCCGCAGCTGTCGCCGGTAGCGCCTCAGTTGCTGCCGCCCTGTGCGGCCAGCGCTGCCCAGAGCTCCTCTGCCCCCGCCTGCTGCGTCTGAGCCATCAGCCGCTCCAGAGCACTGCCTTCACTGGAGTCCACAAAATCGTACGGCACTCCATAAGCCAGGGTGTGCGGCCGCATGGCCACCGGCTCCTCNTATCACTCGAAGCTCGAAATCGGGCGGCTGCTGCTGCGCCTGCTGCGGCTGCTTGGGGGCCTGCTCTGCCTGCTGCTGCGCCTGCGCCGGCTGCTGCTGGTCGTGCGGCTGCTNGCTGTNCGGGCTGATCAGCANCACCCGCTGCATGCTGATCTGCGCCGGCNTGCATCAGCAGCAGCGCTGCGGCCCTGGTCCTGCTGCTGCTGCTCAGACAGGCTGAGGGCTTGCATCCGCCGCAGCTGTTCCAAGTAGGAAGGCTGCCCTTCAGCAGCCGCTTCAGCTGCTGGCTGCCCCGCCTGGCCTACACCAGCCCGGCCCACAGCAGCTGNCCTCATGCTGTCCAGAGCAGGTGCCGCCGCAGCACGCCGCCGCCGCCGGCTGCTCGGCGGCACCGGCTGCCCTGCTGGCCGCCTCTGCGCCTGCTTCAGCTGCTGCTCCACCGGTTGCCTCTGCCCCTGCCTCTGCTGCAGCGCTCCCAGCCCCACTGCCAAGGCCCAGCTCCTCCCAGCTGAACANGCAGGGGGGCGGTGGTGCCTCCCACTGGATTGAAGTCCAGCAGGCGCACCGCCCCGCTGGTCGCCACGTACACATCGTAAGTGAAGTCCGGCAGCGGGAAGCGCCTGCAAATTTGCACCAGGGGACAAGGGTGGCGGGTCAGAAGCAGAGCCAGATCGTAAACGCAGTCCGGCAGCGGGAAGCGCCTGCAGGATGCAGACAAGACAACGAGAGCGGCTAGGTCAAACAACAGGGCCATGAAATAAGTGGCATGCGCGCTTGGGGCCTGAATGACGGTGCAGCCAGCCAGCACATTTCCTCGCCTGCCAGGCGCAGCAGGTGCTGTCCCACTGTTGAGGGCAGCGCATGCTGCTCAGCTGCCGACAGGTGGAACATGCTGCTGCTGCAATGCCAACTGCAACTACCCCCAGCTGCCCCACGGCGGCCTCACCCTTGGATGTGCTTGCCGTGGAAGGCAGCAATGGCCTCCGCAGCTCTCTTTCGGCTAACTTCACCTACCGCTACACTGCTACCAAAACCCCGATTCGCTCACCCTTGGATGTGCTTGGCGTGAAAAGCAGCAATCGCCTCTGCCAGCTCCCGCCGCTCCTCGGCCTCCTTCAAAAACTCAAAGCACTGGGTGAGGTCGCGCTGGCTGGCCCCCACCAGCGCCTGAGCCCGTACGAAACAGCGGAACTCGCGGCCAGGCTGCAAGTCATACCAGCGCCGCAGCGCCAGGCAGTGCTGCACGGCTGGTGCGGSTGGCGCGCCGCCGGCCCCTGCTGCCGCCGTGCCGCCGCCCGCTGCAGGGCTGTCGCCAGCTGGGTCGCCTGCTGCGTCTGCTGCGTCTGCTGCCTGCCCTGCCGCGGCTGCCTCGGGCAGTGCATGGCAGATGTCATGTGCCACGCGGTCGCTGGCACTGAGCAGCAGCAGCACTTCATCGGCATTGGTGCAGGCCAGGCTGGACGATGGGCTCATCCAAACAGCATCCTGCGGGAATTGAAGGGACACATCGCAGGGCAGTAGAGGGCTGGGACGGGCGGGCAGTGTGCAGCTGGCTTGCAGCAACACAGGACTGCAGGACTGCAGGTGCCGGCGTGTCAAGTTGGTCGCAACCACCGCCTTTGAAGCAGGGCAAGCTGGCCCAGCAACCCAGACAAGCGCCAGCGGCCGTGCAGCTGCTTCTGTGCCAGCAGAAACGTTCTGCGTGGCATGTAGTGTTGTTTGTACGCACCAAAAACTGCAGTGCTTCTCCCCAGCAGTGCCTACCTTGGGGCAGCTCCAGCTCAGTTTGGGCACCGCTCGGCCTCCCAGCTCATCGATTGCAGTTTGAATCCGCTCCTTGAGCTGCTCAAGCTCGGGCGGCGGCGGCTGCACAGCGGGACACAGCAGAGGAGCAATCAGGAGTGTTCAGCGCTGTGCGTGCGCCTGCACTGCACTTTCATGTATGCACACAAGTATCATGGGCAGCCTGCACATCAGGCGTCCCAAAGCGACAAATGCAAGGGCCGCGCACCTGCGCCGCTGCGTCAGCCTCGGAGCCACTGCCGCCTGCCTCGCTGCCGCCCTCGCTCCAGTCCTGGTAATCGTCTTCATCTGGGTACTCCTCAAGCGGCCCGCGCTTGGCAAACTGCGGGCGGGCGGGGCAGGCGGTGCGCTGAGAACAGCGGCGGCAGCAGGCGGCGGCGGCGGGGTGGCCTGCGGGTGCGCTGCGCCCGCCCCGCGCATATTGCATGCACGCAGTCCATGCCCAGCATCTCCCTGCTCACCGCCTGGCTGTCTGGCGCGAGGTGCAGGCCGTCGCTGACGAGCCAGTCGGTCACGGCGGGCGGCAGCGGCAGGATGACCGTCTTGAAAGTCACCCGCGCGAATGCGGGGTACCAGGAGCTGATCTGGAACGCCAGCAGGTCGCGCACCCCGCCACTACTCGCCATAGCGGCCCAGGCTAAGGGGCAAGCTTACAGACGTGCTTGAAAGTGCTACGAAAGCTGATTGCAATAGGCAGGGGGTCGGAAGCATGCAGCAGGCATGCCCAAGCCGGGCGGCGGCAGCGGGGCTCAGCGCGGCGTTGCTTGCCGCTCCCCCTGCTGCTGCCTTGCCGGGCCATCAAAGGACCGCAAAAACACAGCTCAGGCCTTCCGGCTGCGGCCCCGTGTGCTCTTCTTCTCCTCAGCAGGTGCTGGAGCTTCCTCCGCCTTGCTGCTGCTGCGGCCGCGGCCGCTGCTGCGCCCGCTGCCGCGCCCGCCGGCAGGCGGAGCATCAACCTCCTCTCCCTCGCTGGCTTTCGCCTTGCTGGCCAGCCGGCTGCTGCTGCGGGCGGGGCGCACCGCGGGACGAGGCCCGNCGCCCCGANGTCCGTGCCGCCGGCTGCTCCTGCTGCGCCGCCTCCGCCTCATCAGCTGCCTCGAGTGCGGCCGCACCATCCTCGGCAATCGCTGCGAGCTCCTCCTCAGTGAGCTCCCGATGCTCCTCAATCACGGTCAGCTGGCGGGTG
This sequence comes from Chlorella ohadii, assembly GCA_025026875.1. Lineage (NCBI taxonomy): Eukaryota > Viridiplantae > Chlorophyta > Trebouxiophyceae > Chlorellales > Chlorellaceae > Chlorella > Chlorella ohadii. The sequence continues at coordinate 240,337 of JADXDR010000042.1, read as the reverse complement.
GCAACGGTGCGGCGGCGCGTGCGGCGGCCGCCCGGCGCCTGCGAGTCGTCCTCAGACACAACCGCCTCTTCCTCCACCTGCGCAGGCAGGTGCAGCAAGCAGAGTTGTGTGGGAAGCTGTGGCAGGGAGAGAGATGCGGACACCTGCTGCACAGGCATGCAGTGGTGGGCAGAGCAGAGGAGGGTACGCGTGCGCGCAGCGCTGGTCCTGCACCGCAGCACACTGCCAAGCGCAACCTCCAGCAAATCAAGTGCAACGTCCGGCAGGCTGCGATGCAGTGGAAGTACAAGGTAAGCCTCACCGTTTGAGTCTCCTTCTTGGTTTTGGCACTGCTGGGCCGGCCCCGCTTGCGGCCGCCAGCTGGCGCCGCCTCCTGCTGCTGCTCCTGCTGCTGCTCCTGCTGCTGCTGCTGCRCAACCTCCTCCCCCGCAGTGCCCCCCCGGCCGCCCCGAGCAGAACGAGTGGAGCGCGCCGGCCGGCGGCTGCCCGTGGGCTGCGGCGCCTGCAGGAGCTCTCGAATGGCATCGGTCACGGGCACCTCCTCTGCTGCTGCCGCTGCCTCCTCAGCAGGCGGCTGCACAACTTNCTCCCCCTCGTCCTCTTGAGTGATGTCTGCTGCCGCCTGGCGAGTGGTTTGCCGCCGGGTGCCGGTGCTACGTGCCGGGGCGCGGCCGCGCCGGCCCTTCGCCCCGCCCTCTGCTGCGGCGGCTGTCTCATCGCCGGCGGCGGCTGCCGCGGGTGCGCCGCCCAGGCGTGATGCTGCGGCACGCACTTGCTGCAGGTCCTGTGGGGCGACCAAGGGGGATAATGCAGCAGCAGTTGGTTGCGGCGGCTGCTGGCAACAACCATGGACAGCACATGCAGTGTGCGCAGGGCGGGGACCGCTGCAATTTGCTTGCAAGAGCACCGCAGCTGCTGCAGCCCCAGGTGATCCCACTCGGTTGATATCGGCTTGCAAGCTGTACGCACAGGGCACCTCCTCGCGCTGCTGCAGCCCCGATGAACTCCGCAGTCAAAACGCAAAGCACGACCCACAAGCGGCCTGTCACAACACAGCGCACCTCCTCCCGTTGCTGCAGCGCCGCCTCTGCGGCCTCCAGCTCTTGCCGCCTCTGTGCCAGGTCGGCCGCCTGCTGCTCCACCTCCTGCTGCTGCACCGCAAGCTTGGCGGCCTGCATGGGAGACAGGCGTGGCAAGTGACGTCATGCCATTGCTGTGCTCTATGCAAAGTTGTGCGGCCTGCTGCACCGCAAGCTTGGCGGCCTGCAATGGGAGACAGGTGGTGCAGGTGGCAGATAGAACGACCGAGTGGGCGCATACACTATGAGGCAGCATACTACGCTCTGCAGCACACACCTGGTTTGCCTGCACAGCCTGCTACTTGCCGTTGCTCTGGAAAACAAAAAAGTGTTGCGTGCTGTCCCATGCGTCCTCACCCCAACAATGCCTTGCTTCTGCAGGTGCAAGCAGGCGCGGCAGCCCACCTGCTTGTCCAGCGCGGTGCTGCGGCTCTTGAGCTCCTTCTCCCCCTGCCGCAGCTCCCGCTCCCGCTCTGCAGCAAGGTAGCAAGCAAATGCAGGGTTTGCTTTGATTGCGCATGTGGAAGCACTGCTGCAGTTGCAGCACGCCCCTTACACGTTGCATGCAGCCGTACTGTACCAGCTCTGCACACCGCAGCAACCACTGAGCGACGTCCAACCGCCCACCAAGCCGGCGCACCTGTCACCGAAGCCTCGCGCACGCCGGCAGCTGCCTCACGCTCTTCCAGCTCAGCCGCCCGCTCCCTTGCAGCCGCCTCGGCATGCTCTGCCGCCGCCTCGCGCTCCCCCAGTGCGGTCTCCCGCTTCTCAAGCTCTGCAAACTTGCGGCTGGCGGCGTCCATCTTGCTGCGGGGTGGCAGTGGCAGGGCGGGTGGACAGGTGGTGAGTGGGCGAGCTCATGCACCGCTGGCGGTAGGCAGACGACGAACTCAGCATTCCACGTGGCAGCAGCACCAACAAACACATCGGTCTGCGATTGGCATGCATGCATTGCTGCCACGCCACCATTGCAGACAACCCAGGCTGCACAGCGCGGTCAAACCCACGATCTCTATCTAGCGCAAAGCGGCATACCAAAGTGCACTCAGGTCCGCACCTCTGCGCATCCACCCGCGCCTTTGCCGCCTCCTGCTCCGCACGCTCCCGCTCCTCGGCATGGGCCAGGCAGCGAGCCTCTGCATCCTCCTGAGCAGCCGCCGCCGCCGCCTGCCGCTCGAGGGCCGCGCTCTCGGCCGCCATGGCCGCCTCACGCTCGCGCTGCGCTGTGGCCAGCGCCTCCTTTGTGGACGACAGCTCGGCCTCCAGCTGCTGCACCTTGTCCTGCGGCGGGCGAGAGAGGGCTGGGAAGCGTGGGCGGCGTGGCACACTTGCAAGCTGGCACGGCGGCAGCGTAAAACCACGCAACCAAGCCACAGCGCAACATGCATGTGCCCAGCATCAACTGCAATGGCAGCAGCAGTGGCGCCTCCTGCACACACAGCCACCCCTGCTTGTGCCACTGTAGCTTCGCGAGATCCCCAGCTAGCGCACCTTGAGCACTGCGAGCTGCGCCTCGGCGGCGTCCCGCCCCGCCCGCTCYYCACCCAGCTGCTTCTCCAGGTCGGCCAGGCGCTGCGCCTCGGCCGCCGACGCCTCCTTCCACTGCCGCTGCTCCTTCATGTACTCCTGCAGGGGCGGGTTAAAATGGGCAGCGATCGCAACAATTGAGACTTCAAGACTTCATGTACTCCTGCGGGGGCGGGGGTGGGAAGCCAACAGCAATGGCCAGCAATCAATCAACGCGAGCATCCCGGGATGGCACGCATCCGCCATCATACGCAATCGAACAACAGCATGCGAAGCGGTGCGATTGGTGAGATGCACCACATGTAGGCCCCGCAGCTCCAGTTTCAGTCAACAACGTCTGCACTGGGTTTCCCCACAGTCGCCAACGTCCACCAATGCAGGCAGCACCCCGTGGCATTGCCGCCGCCGCCCCGCACCTGCTGCGCCTTGTGCATCTCGGACTCGATGTTGGCAAAGAACTCCCGCCCCTTCTCGTACTCCTCGTAAATCTCCGCATACTGCTGCTCCGCCTCTTGCAGCTGCAGCCAGGGCAGCAGTGTTGGGTGGTGGGCGGGTGGGCAGCGGCAGCAGCAGCAGGCGGCGACGTGGCCTGCAGGCTGTGGAACGCATGCGCGCCGCTCCATAACCCAATCCAATGCATGCCAGGGCAGCAGCTCTAAGATGCAAGTGCTCAACCTCAGCGATTGGCAGCGTGCAACCAGCGCAAAGCCCTGCCGCACCTGCGCCTTGAGCGCCGCCACCTGGTTGGCCAGCTCCTCCGCCTCGGTGCGGGGGATGCCGCTGAACCCCAGGGCGCCATGCTGCCTGCAGGGAGAGGCGGTGGGGAGGCGGCGCGGGGCTGGGGGCGCTGGCAGGGCGGCTGCTCGACAGCTGCTTGGTTGAGGGCGCCCCGAGGCGCCAGGCGCAATGCCCTGAGCACTCACTTGGCCTTGGCCCACACGCTACCGGGCGCCAGCGGCGTGCCAGCCTGCAGCCGGCTCATATTTTGGGGGGTGTGGCCGCCGCTGCTCCGATTGGGCCGGGGCCGCTGCTGCAGACCGATGGCGCTGATCGTTGTTGCAGGGGCATGCGGGCAGGGCCCCTTGCAAGTGAAATGCTGCGTGCTGCGCACTCGAGTTTGGCCATTGACCTGCGCCTTTGGCCCTCCAGCGGTATGCAACAACACACCCAGCACAAGCCATGCTCGCAGCGAAACCCGCCAGCGCCTGACGAGCCCTCCCCGCCGCGAATGTGGAGCACGCGCGCCAGGGGCTTCCAGCGGGCGGAGCAGGCTTCTGGGGCTGCAGCAGGCGAGTGCTAGTGCAATTCAACACAACCAGAGGGCCCTCCGGTCTCCTCGCTCGCCCCAACACGAACCGCCGCTCCCCCTGCCCGCAGGCGCACCGCCTCCCTCATCCAGCGCCAACAACGCACCAGCAGCATCCCAGCAGCGCAGCGGCCGGGCGCCCCAGCCGGCACCCGCGCCGCCGCCGCCCGCGAAGGCGCGTGGGCACCAGGCGCCGCCAGCTGCGCCCAGGCCGGAGCGCAGGGCCACGCCATCGCCTGCAAAGCCACAGCGCAATGGGGGCGGCAGCACCAAGCAGCAGGCAGACAGCCGAACCAGCCCAGCCAAGACGGTCCAGCAGGGCCTGAAGCAGGCGGCGGCCCAGGCGCGCACCGAGCGTCTGCGGAGTGCGCTGCAGCAGCTGCGTGCGGGGCGTGACGCCTCCAGCACCGGCACCCAGGCTGCTGGCTCAGGCAGAGAGGCTGCTGAGCAGCCGCTGGGCGCCGTCGCGGTCCCTGCAGCACCCACGCTGCAGCCTGCTGCACAGCAACCGCCGCCGCCACATGTGGCTGCATCGGTGGGCCCAGCAGCAGCCCCCACCAGTGCCTACCCTGCCAGCACCACAGAGGCGGAGCTTGACAGCGATATGGAAGACTTGTTCGACGATGTCAGCCTGCAGCTGCTCGCACGCCTANGCCTNGGAGGGCATCCGGCTGCACCGCCGGCCACCGCTGCCACGCCGCCAACTGGCCTGCCGCAGCCGCCGCACCAGGCAGCAGGCGCCAGCGTGCTTGCAGCCGCGCGGCGGGMGCTGCACGAGGCAGCTGCGGAGCCTGAGATGCCGGTGCTGCGGCGAGGCACCGCCGCCGTCACACCGTCGGCAGTCAGGCTTGATGCAGCGCCAGCGGATCCTCACAACGCACATGCCATGCTGCCGCGGCAGCGGGAGCTGTCGAGCACAGCTCCCAGGCTGCCACTACCGGCACCGCTGCCTGGGCAGGGAGGCAGCCGCGCTGGCAGTGCAGCACTGGTTTCACCCAGCGGTCAGCGGCNGGGNCWGYGCMNGGTSCRCKCCCCGCCSCCCTGCCGGCAGGCAGCTGAGCTGCCTGCTCCAGCGCAGGCTGCCGTGCAAGTGAGTGGCAGGGCAGGGGGCAGCCATGAGCTCGCGGCAGCACAGCCCAGCAGCCCTTACAGCAGCAGCGGCGCTACGCCGGCGGCTCGCCTGGCTGCATTGCTGCTGCTGCCGGAGTGTAGGGCCAGCCCAGTGCAGCCTGCTGCGCCGCCAGCATCTCTGCTGCAGCCTCCTCAGCAGGTCAACCAGCACAACAGCATTGTGCAGCTGGCCGCCGCTGCCGCGCCGTCTGCACCCGCAGCCTTGAGCAGCATGCTCAGACCGGGGCTGCACCCAACCTTGGCCAGCCAGGCTGCTGCTGGCCCCTTTGTATCACAAGGCAGCCAGGTTGCTGCCATCAGCCGCACCACTCCCTCGGCCACACAGGCATTGCACATATCTCCCAGCAGGTACGGCAGCAGCAGCAGCAGCGGCGGCGGCAGCTGGCGAGCAAGGGGAGCTGCAGCAGGGAATGGCCAAGCAGTGGACATTTTGGCAGAGTGGCGAGCACGGCGGCAACAGCCGGCGCAGCCAGCGCAGCAGCAGGGCAGCAGCTTGGTAGACAGATACAGCCGCTTCCTGTCGCTGCGCCAGCCAGACTCCACTGCCGGTCCAACGGTAGCACCACTGGGGGGCAGCAGGGCGGGCGTAGAGGCGCTGCAGCCGGGCAGCCGCATGGGCAGGCCTGCCACTTTTGCAAGCGACAGCAGCAGCGGCGGCGACAGCGCTGTTGACCGCAGGCTTGGCAGCCTGCAGGCAGCAGGCGAGCAAGACGGGGGTGACATCCTGGCTCGCTGGCGTGCTCGGCGGCGGCAGCAGGCGCAGTCCGGCTACAGCAGCAGGACAGATGATTTGACGCCGCTGCTGACGCTGCGCATGCCTGGTGCGGCCGCACAGCCTGTTGTGCAGAGCAGGCTGCAGAGTAGGAGCAGCGTTTCAGCAGCCATTGATCACCAGACGGCAGCAACAGCACCACTGGAGCGCTGTGCTGCGATGGATGGGCGTAGCGAGCCAGCTTCCGCAGGCAGCAGCCAACATGGCGGGCAGCAGACGGGCCTGGGTGCGCCACTTTCGCCGTCGGCTCTCATGCGGCAGCCCAGCAGCAGCCTGAGCGCAGCACGAGCAGCGCTGCACTCAAGGGCAGCGCAGCTCAGCCCAGAGCTGCCGGCACCCGTGCAGCAAGCAGCCGCCCAGGGTGGTGGGCCACCAGAAGTGCCGCCGAGTGTGGTGCAGCAGGCTGCTGCTGCTGCTCCTGCTGCAGAGCCTGTGCAGGAGCTCAGCAAGAGTGGAAGCCTTGAAGCTGAGCAGCCGGCGAACAATTGCCCACCAGTGTGCAGCAGGCAGTCTGCTGAGTTGCCAGCACCTCACATAGTACAACACGTAGCTGCTGATGAGCTGGCGCTGGCGCTGCCTGCGGCACTAGCACCAGCAGAAGACAGCGATCCAGCCGGGACCTGGCAGCCCAGCCGGCCTGCATCAGCAGCCAGCAGTGGGCGGGCAACGCCCCTGTCGTCGTTAGCTCTCACAAGGTGCGCTTTGCTGCTAAAGAACGCCTCCCTGCCTGCCTGCATGCTGCTGGAGCACATAAGTCTACATGTTGATGGCAAGAGCTGGTATTACCCCACCCTGTCTGCCTGCCTGCCCAATCGATTTGTCTCTGCTCCGCCTGCGGACCTTCCATGTTGCAGCTGCGGCAGCGCCGCCTGGTCGCCTGGCATCAGCCGGCTGCTGGACGAGTGCATTGGCGGCTACTTTGCTGGTGGCTCCTCGCTGCACGAGCTGACAGGGGAGGCACAAGTAAATGCGGAGGGCAGCTGCGACCAGGCAGCGGGGGGTGCAGCAGCTGAGGCTGGCGCTGGCGCTGGCAGCAGCAGCAGCGGAAGTAGCGGCACATGCAGCAGCTCACCTGCGGCAGCAGTTGTGGGTGGCAGCGGCGAGTCGGCAGACGCATGCCCAGACCCAGCTGACCTGCCGTTATTGAGCGCAGCCGCCAGCCCAGCAGCGGGCTGTGAGAAGCGGCCGCCTCCTGCCGGCGGGTTGGTGGCCACCGCCAGAGCGCTGCTGGCAGAGGCAGTGATGCTGCTGGACCAGCCCAGCGCAGGGCGGGCAGGCGCAGCTGGGGCGGCTGGAGCGGCAGAGCAGGCGGCAGCGAGAGCGGCGGCAGAAGAGGCGGCGCAGGTGCAGGAGCCGGCACCGCCGTATGCGGGCGCGGCAGGCGGTTGATTTGTTGAATGTGGGGTTGCTAGCTTGCCGTTGGCATCATATGTAACCTGCTAGCGTCTGCAAGTAAAGGGCACATCATGCGAGCTGGTGTGCTGCGGCGGCATGCCGCGGCCGCTTCATGCACCCACTTGTCTCGTGCTTTCAGGCTTGCGATTGTGAGTCGTAGCATCTGGATTGTGCTCCAGCAGACCGCCAAAAACCACTGCTCAGCCGAAAGCCCTCCCTTTAGCGCCGGAAGCAACCACAGGCAATGCCGGCGCGCGTCAAGTAAGAGCGAGCTGTTGATGGAGCTGTTGTACCGTGGAGCCGCTCGCCAGCAGCAAACGAACCCCGGACTTGAACTCACTCAAACTTGCGCTGCCCTTCACCTCAATCAGGCTCGGCGCCCTCAGCGACATCCTGGGGTTCATTGAACGCCTAGAACCCGTGGATCGCTCTGTCCTGCGAGCCAAGTTGGATGGCTACCTGCTGCCGAGCGGCCGGCGGTGGGTGGAGGCTGCCGCAGAAGGGTGAGAGTACTGCTTTTAGCGCCTTCAGAGCTGCTGACGAACTGGATGGAGGCAGCATGGAGGGGGGAGGCCTGGAATCTCGAAGCACCACTGGGCAGCCTGCCCGCGCCTGGCGGTGCGTTTGGGGCCGGAAGCAGCGCCTGGTGTTGCATTTGGTGCATCCATCGTCTCGCTGACACGCCATCCCTGTTGCATTGTGCCGCAGGTTCGACCAGGCCACGCTGCAGGAGGAGGCAGACCTGACGGCTGCCCTGGCTGCGACACAGCTGAACTGCGGCTCCAATTTGCTCCATGTAGCGGCACGCATGGCAGATGCAGCTATCCTCACCAAGCTGCTGCTTGCGGCACCGGCTGCAGCCATGCAGGCAGAGTACAACGGTTACCTGCCGCTCCACGTGGCAGCTCAGGCAGGCAGCGAGGCAGCGGTGCAGTGCTTGCTGCTTGCGGCGCCTGACACAGCCATGCAGGCAGACAACTGCGGCCGCCTGCCACTGCATCATGCAGCAGAGGCAGGCAGAAGGGGGCCAGTCCAGAGCCTGCTGCTTGCGGCACCAGCTGCAGCTGCGCAGGCAGACAGAGACGGCGCCTTGCCGCTGCATTATGCAGCGCGCTCGAACAGCTCGTCTGTGTTCACCCTCGTGCTGGCTGCGGCGCCAGAAGCAGTACAGCGGCCAGATGCAACTGGCCGCCTGCCGCTGCACTGCGCAGCCGGCTATGCCGGGCGGCACGCAGCCACAGCAGCTGAGCGGCTCGGCGTGCTGCGTGCAGCGCTGGCAGCGGCGCCCAGCGCAGTGCAGCTGGCAGACGGCAACGGCTACTTGCCGCTGCARCACGCAGCAGCCTGCCACTCCTTGGAGGCGGTAGCCCTGCTGCTGGATGCAGCCCCGGCAGCTGTCACCGCGGTTGCAGCCGGCGGCCGCACTGTGCTGCATCAGGCGGCAGCCAACCCAGACCCAGCCGTCGCCCAGATGGTGCTTGAGCGCAACCCGGCAGCCGTCACTCAGGCAGACCAAACAGGCTGCCTACCGCTGTTTGACGCTGGCAGCGAGGCCACTGCGGCCCTCCTGCTGGCGGCAGCCCCTGCGGCGGCGGCGGCGACAACATGCGCGGCCAGTACGCACTGCACCACCAGGCAGAAGGCAGTGCAGATGTGGTGCGGCTGCTGTTAGCTGCTCACCCTCCAGCTGTGCGGGCGGCTGACGAGCGTGGCTGCGTGCCGCTGCACTACGCAGACAGCCCGCACGTGGCAGAGCTGCTGCTGCAGGCAGCCCCAGAGTGCGCGATGCAGCCTGACCAATCGGGGCAGCTGCCGCTGCACTGGGCAGCGGAGTGCGTGCGGATGCCAGTTGTCGAGGTGCTGCTGGCCGCGGCGCCAGCGGCAGCTGCTGTGCGCGACAGCGGTACAAATCTGCCGCTCCACCTGGTCTTGGAGGCTTGTCACCCCGAGGATGCAGCCGCTTTTGAACCCCTGGTGGCGGCCACGCCGCCCCGGGAGGCCTTGCTAGCGCTGGCGGCCAATGAGAACTATCTCGCAGGGTTAGACGGGCCGCTGTTTGCAGCCGTTGTGCGGCAGTCAGCGCTGGAACCCCAGGACTGGGAGCTTGTACCCACCCCCTGCCCCGAGCTGGCAAGCGTGCTGCCAGTGGTGCACGCACGCTCGCGTGCTGAGGCTGGGCAGCTGGTGCAGCGGCTGCCGCCAGCAGCCCAGGCACGCCTGCGCGCCGCTGCCATGGCCCTGGCACGCTCGCTGCCCGCCGACGCTTATGGTACCCACATCCTGCCGGTTGTTGCGGAGTAGCTCTCAGTTGCCTGCTGCTGTTTGTGAGCCATTCCATTTTCATATCCGGTGCTTTTTCAACCCCAGACACCCCACCCAAGCCCCTTTCCCAAACGTCCATCTAGGGTTTCTTGTCTTTCTCCGTTGCTGCCTCTCCTGCTTTCTGTCTAGCCCTCTCCCGTACCCGCTGCTCGGCCCGCTGTGCCTTCCCTGTCTGCCAGTGGCTGTTTGGTTTTTGCTTCCCCCGCTTTGCCTGCCCTCATGAAATGCTGCCTGTAGCACACCCGTGCACTTCGCACTGTGCCCTCCTCTCGCCGACACTCCAGCCATGCGCGCCACCACCTTCCACTCCCACTTGAAGCATGAATTGCGACCAACCTCCCTGTTGCTTGTCGTGCATTCCGTCACCCTGGCCCTCCACCTCACCCACTCCCACTCGGCTCCACAAACCCTCCCCATTCCCAAGCCTGCTGTAACGTTTGCAAGTTCAAGCGTTCACAACCGCAGGCAGCTCAACAAAATGCAAGGGATTGGCAGTCAGTGTGGGGTGTCGGCCGCCGAATGATTCAGCCGAGCCCAGGAGGAATGGATAGGGTTGTGTGGGGGGAAAACGCACAATGTGTGCAATGCTCTGAGGGGGGAGAATGCCGCCGGGGCGGGGCTGCATGCATGGCTGCTGCTGCTGGAGGGCCGCAGCGTCACGAGGGGTGTGCACCGCTCAGGCCAAGGGTGCTCAGCTGCGGCGGAGGGTCGGCTGCAAGCCGGCCGGGTGGCACATGGTGGCATGATTGCAGCTGGCTGGTGCTGCTGCTGAGCTGAGCTGCTGCCGAGCGGCTGCTGCTGCTCAGCCACTCTACACCCCGCCACGTGCCGCCGGCGGCTGCCGCCGCTGCTGCTGTTCAACTGCAGCCGCTCTACGCCATCAAAGTGCAGCCTCTCTACACCAGGGACAGCTCCTCGGTGTTGGCGCGCTTGCCGCTGCGCAGCCGGTTGTAGAAGGTGTGGGTCTCCTCAATCACCTGCAGGCAGAGGAGCAGGGACAGGGGGAAGACCGGTGGTTGGGGGAACGCAGCGGGTTGGCCGCAAGCTTCAACACAGGGCGGCGCAGGGGACGGCAAAGCCACGACAGCAGCAGGGCGTGACCCATAGACGTTGCCATGTCGGGCTAGCAGCCGCTCCAGCTGCACTCGCATCCAGGGCAAAGGCCTTGTTCATGCGCCAGCGCAGTCTGGCCCAAGCAGCTGCACTGGGCCCGGCAAACATTCCCACTCTAACTGCACTCACATCCAGGGCAAAGGCCTTGTTCATGCACTTGTTGTCGAAGCCGAACTTGTTGGCGGGCTGCGCAGGGCGAGAGGGGGGCAGGGCAGTGCGGTTCAGGGATTGCCGCGTCACCGGCCAGGCAACTGAGGGTCGCTCACTCCAGGGGCAGGCCGTACGGGGCAAGCTTGCGGGTGCAGCTTGTCGTGGTTCATGGCCAGTGCGGAAACTGCTGTCAGCGGCTGCTCACCTTGCCGTCGGGGATCTTGTAGTCGCGGAACCACTCCAGCACCTTCTGCAGCTCGCCCGGAAGCTCGCTGCAATGCAGGTTGAAGAGCAAGTAACTGTGAGCAATGGAGCAACGGCAACGCGTCTGCAGCCTGGCAGCATGGGCAGCATGGGGAGAGAAGGATGTAGCAGTGGTGAAAACTGCAGCAGCTTGGCATGATGGCAGCACGCAGCTGGTGTGTGTGCAGGCGGCGGCGCAGGCGGCGGCACAGAGCCGGGCTTGACCAGATGATACAGTAGCTGCCAGCAAGCTCAAGCCTCACCGCTCCACATCCTCCACGTCGTTCAGCMTGGCGGCCAGCGGGTCGTCGGCGCGGATGCAGATCACCTGTAAGCGACCAGGAACAGAGGGAAGCAGCGATGGGAAACAGCAATGCTTCAAGCAGAGAAGGAGAGGCCAGCGGGTCGTCGGCGCGGATGCAGATGACCTGTGGATGGTGCAGGAAGGGAGGCGGCGAGTCTGAGTACTGGTTGGGTGATCATTGGGAGCGAGGCGCAGGGCCATGCAGCCAGCAGGCAGCAGACGGCGGCTGCGCTAGCTTGCTGCGCATGCCGGGCATGCGTACAGCACAACTGCGGCTTTCAGCAGCAAGCAGTGAGCGCCCCAGCCTCCGCACCTTCCAGTCCAGCTCGCCATCATCGATCATGGCGTACACGCCTGGCAGCAGCGGCAGGATGGGAAGAACGCAGCGCTCGGTGAGTGCTTTGTGCAGCCTGCTGACCAGCGTGGTGTGCGGCAGTTGGTCCAATCCCAGCATGCTGCAGCAGCACATGCCACTCAACCGCCTGGCAAGTCTCGTTGGCTACTTGCGACCCCGAAACTGAAAGCTGGAGCCTCAGCCGCACTCTCACCCAGGGGCTTGACGGCGTACACGCCGCCCATCTCGCACGCCTGGCTGCCAATCTCCACCACGTCCACCGGGTCGTTGTCGCCCTGCATTTCAAGGAAAAAAGGTTGAGGTGGTATATAGTGAGGCACTACCACGTATGTGCAGGGTTGAACGGAAGGAGCTGCGTGCTCCCTGCAAATGGCAATCAGGCACGGGCGCGGTGCATTGGGCTGCTCCCCAAGCTGTGCGGCTGACATGCACGCTGTGCGACATTGGCTGGCAGGGAGCCCCTCAAACTTGCAGAATACCAATAGGTCAGTCACGGTTCGATCAGGCGATAGCGTGTGTGTGTGATTGGTGTTTCTTTCATGGGGGCTGTGCAGACGGTGTGCCGGTGCAGGCAGTGGCATGCAACAAGGCAAGCGGCATGGAAGCAACCAGCAGAAGTGATTGCACATAGTGCAAGCAAAGTGCACACTGTGGCGCCCCCAGCAGCAGCGGCTGGCAGGGCAGTGGCACGGAGCCAGCCACGAGAGCCAGTGGCCCAATCGGCTGTACAGCAACATGGATTCCTGTGCTCACCGCGGCGTCGCACGCACTAATTATTTGCCAATTGGAAACAGAGAGGTACTGTAGTGAGAGAGAGGCAGCACTGGCTGCTCACCGCGGCGTCGCACTCGGTGTTCTTGTGGCCGGGGTCCTCCCAGGTCTGGGGCAGCAGGCCGTAGTTCCTGCGCCAGATAAAGGCATACAACGCAGGCTGAGCAAGCTGTATGTACACATCGCACAGCACAGCAGAGCAGCTGCACAGCCCAACCAGCACAGCGCTGCCGCCGAGCATGGCAGCAGGCAGAGACTCGTGCAAAAAGTGGCAGCAACGCCTCAGGGGTACAGCCAGAGGCATCCGCTACAGCAGCAGCAATGGCGGCAGCACAAGCGGCGACAGCGGCGGCAGCATGCCGAAGCAAGCACACCTTGCACACACCAATTCGGCACAGCGCACATGCCGTTAAATCAGCTCATGTCCTCACCAGTTGATGTTGTAGGGGTAGAACCGCAGCTTGCCCTTCTTGGTGTCCTGCTTGATGGGGGTGTTGGTCTCGTCCTGCGGGCAGGGAAAGCATTGACACCATGGAGAGTCAGGGCATGGCAAGGCCTTCCACCAAATATGGCCCATTCCTGCCCACTCACGGTGGCAACCTCCATCTTGGCCGCAGACTCCTTAGGGATCTCGCACACGAAGTTGAAGAGGCCGTCGCCTGCCAGTTCCAGCAAGGTGGAGCAGCAGGGGCGTGTGTTTCAGCGCGTGCTTGTGGAAAAGGCCAGCCAGGAGGCCCAGGCATTGTCTGCACCCAGCCGCCGCAGCGGCACGCTCGGGGGCCGGAAAATCAGCAGCGGCGGCGGCAGCACCCAGTTTGAAATGCCGCACCAGCGTACAGCGGGATGTCGTGCCAGGGGGACACCACAGCGCCGTCCTTGGCCTGCTTGAAGAAGATGCGGAAGTCCATGCTGTCGGCCGCGCCCTGCGGGGGTTGGTCGAGGGGAGAGGGTGGGGATGCGTCGGACCGGCGGCAGCGGAGGGTGGCGGGCGCAAAGGGTCTGCCGGTGGCCACCCGCTGGCGCATTGCGCCCTGCGCCGCTCCTACCTGCTTCTCGTTGGCGTAGGCGGCGCGCACGATGGCGCTGTGCAGGCGGGCGGCGCGCAGGGGGCGAGCGGCGACCGCGCGCAGGGCCTGCAGTGGGTGCATCGGGCAATGCGTCAGACCCCGATCCAGGACAGCTCATCGGCGGTCCACGCAGGTGCGCACGGGCCCCACCTGCGGCCGGCGGGCCACGACGGCGCTCAGGGAGCAGCGGAGGCTGGCGACGGCGGCCATCGTGGCTTTGATGTGCTCAAGTCGATGCCAGGCGTCGAAAGAGGGCGATGGGGGCCGGATGGCGGAGGTTGGGGCGGCGCTGCGGTGGCTTGCGCAGCAGGGTCGGGAGTCAACATGCGCGGCGTTGCAAAACATTAGCAAATCCAGTGCCGTCCAAGATCCAATTGGCGCCATGATCGCCGCGAGCGGCAGCCTCACGGTTCAGGGGGCCGCCTGCTGCCGGCTGCAGGTGCGGCAAGCGCTCTTGCCCGATGCCCCGATACACCAGGAGGCACTTCCGACACGTCTTAACCGCCGGCCCGTCCGCTGCAGGCATGGCGACGGCTGGCGGCGGCGGCGCCGCCCTGCCTGCCGCCGCCGGGCCGGGCGCTGCATGTGCGCCCCTGCNCTTGTTAATGGGTGCTTGCGCGGACCCTCCGCCCTGCCTGCCGCCGCCGGGCCGGGCGCTGCATGTGCGCCCCTGCGCGCAGCAGCAGGCGCAGCCTCCGGCAGGACAGCAGCAGCAGGATGGAGGGTCCGCGCAAGCACCCATTAACAAGCAGGTTGTGTCCAAGTACATGGACGACCGGCTCTACGCTTACCTAGTGCAGGTGGGGAGGTTTGTGTTGTGCAGGGCTTGTGCCGCAGCTCATGCCGGCCGCTACACACCTCGCCTCACAGCGATCTCTCCGCCAGTTTATGCACTGGCTTTCCAGGCCTGCCATGGACACAACGGTGCCCTGCCCGCCTCCACACCCACCCGCCTCCACACCTGCCCGCCTCCCCTCCT
>JADXDR010000042.1:211547-225707 GCA_025026875.1 Chlorella ohadii | reverse complement strand
CATGGGATGGCTGGTGCAGGTGCGCTCCCGCTGCCCTGGGTGGCTTGCCCTGCATGCTTCTGGGGCATGCTAGTGGGGCCTCCAGCCGCTGTTCGCCTGCACATGAGGTGCACCTAGGTGTGAGGCGCAGCCACATCACAGCAAGCTCTGGGCTGTTGATGCCCAAGCCGCAGCTGCTGCAAGTTGATGGATAGCCTGGCTTGCGGGCTGGGAGCTGAATCAGTCGGCTGCCTTGTTCCGCTGTTGACGTAGACGCTGGGAGCCAAGCGGATCATTGAAGTGGGGGTGTTCACCGGTTACAGCAGGTGAGGGTGTTATTGCCTGCTAAGCATCTGTGCTACCTGGTTGTTGTGTCCACGGTTGGCGCCGAGCAGCTCAGCCGCCTGCTGTTGTACGGAGGGGCGGATCGCAGCTGCTGCAGGCTGGGGCAGGGCGGCTGCCTGCCTGCTCTCAATTCTCACCACTTACAACCCCGGCCCGCACACCCAACAGCATCGCCATGGCTCTAGCGCTGCCGCCAGGCGGTCGGCTGGTTGCCTGCGACCGTGACCCAAGGCCACTGGCGCTGGCTCGTGAGTACTGGGCAAAAGCGGGCGTGGCGGACAAGGTAAGAGAGTAAGAGAGAGGCAGGGCAGGGCAGGGTGCGGCGCATGCATTGCAGAGCTGGCGCTGGCTCGCGAGTAGTGTGCAGCCGTGGGGTGGCAGGGCAGGGCTGGGCAAGGGTCCATCACTGAGTTGGGCCTGCACGCAGATTTGCAAATGTGAGCAAGGCTGTCGAACACTGAGCGGCTGGGCATGCATGCGCTGCACCTGCAAGCTCTGCTTCAAGTGCACATGTTCTGCGAAATCATGTCCTTGCTGCCAGATTGAGGAGCGGCTGGGCGCGGCGTCCGAGTCTCTTGAAGCGCTGCTGGCCGACCCTGCGCAGCACAACAGCTACGACTTTGCATTTATCGACGCCGACAAAAAGGTGGGCGAGGGGGCCAACGGAAGGCGCGGCAAGCGGGCAGCGCGGGCAGCGCTGCAGCCAGGCGTCCTGCAATGTTGACGCACTTGTGCTGCCTCACTGCTCAATGCACGTCTGCTGCCGCACAACAGTGCAGCCGAGCACCCCTCACTTTGGCGGCCATTCTAACATAGCCATGCACTTTCATGCCCTCCCCCTCCCCTGCTAACAGGGCTACCGTGCCTATTACGAGCAGCTGCTGCGCCTGGTCCGCCCCGGAGGAGTGATTGCGGTCGACAATGTGCTGTGGTACGGCCGTGTCGCGCACCCCGAAGAGGTGAGTGGGCCGACAGACGCTGGTTTGTTTCTCGATGCACCGTGTGGAACCTCCCTGTCTGCGCGCCTCAAGCCAAACTCCCCGCCTCGTTCCACACTCTCTTGCCCTCAGCGCCTGAACACTCTCCCGCCTTCCTCATCCTTAAATCCCCGGCAGGCCGACAAGAACACCGCTGCGCTGCAGGAGCTAAACGACTTTTTGCTGAAGGATGAGCGCGTCGCCTTCAGCCTGGTGCCTGTGGGGGACGGCATGGCGCTCTGCACCAAGCGATAGCGGCGGCGGCCAGCTTATACGGATGAGGCAGCGCGTGCAGCTTTGGAGGCCAGCTTAGTTTGATGAGGCAGCTGGTGCAGCTCCTGTGTCAAGCGGTGGCGGCGGCGGCAGGCTGGCGGCGAGGTCAGTGCACCGCCACGCTTTGCTGCCGCGGCGGGGCTGGCTGCCGGTTTCATCATCCTCAAACCCTCGCAGATGACAGGATGTGTAACAGAGGTGTCAATGTGGAGTGGTTGAGTCATCAAACAGGGTTTGTGGCTCCTGGTCAGGCGGGAGCTTCGCACCCGTGGCGTGTGTGGTGCACGCTGTGCCGCCGACGCCACCCACGCCTGCAGCCGCGCTTCAAGGAAGTCATCTCGATCGCGCCGTAGCCTCCACCAACTGATCCGGGACTTTCGGAGGGCTGCGCAGCAACGAGTGTGTCCGCCGCGTGAGTGCCACGCCCGGCGCGCTGCCTTCCGGCTCCCGACACTGCTCCGGCACGCTCGCAGACCGGCGTGGAACTGATCAAGGCCCCGCAATGGCGACCAACAAGCTGGTGGCGGTGTGCGGCGCCACGGGCAAGCAGGTGGGCGGCAGCGGTGACCAAAAGCGAGGGCGGCGCGTGATGCTAGTTTGAAAGCCTTCTGCAAGCCGACAGCAGCAGCAGGGATTGCGCCACTTACGCAACACATCGCATGCACAACCACCTGGCCTAACCCAATCGTGCCAAGCAGGGCGGTGGAGCGGCTCGTGCGCTGCTCGCGCGTGGCGGCTTCGACGTGCGCTGCCTGACACGCAACCCTTCCAGCCCTGCCGCGGCGGCGCTGATCAGCGCTGGAGCAGAGGCGAGTCACTTGTCTGACCTGTGTGGCGGGCACACCGCCAGCAGCCCTGCCCTCRGCTGTACACTTCGCTCGGACAGGACCCTGTGTGTCCACGTGTTGAGCGTCCCTGATGCTTCAGGTGGTGAAAGCGGACTTTGAAGACCCCGACTCGCTGGCGGAGGTGTTCAGGGGCTGTGACGCCGTGTTTGCAGTGACGGGTGAGGCAGTATTACCGCTGGGGTGGCTCTTGCTGCAATGCAGACGCCAAGCATGGCTTGGCGGCCGTGCATGTTGCATTGACAGGGCTACCGCCATTGTGGCCTTGCCGTTCAGCAGCTGCCGCCATGCCCAGACGGTCACCTGCCCACCCTCCCTCCGCTGGCGTGCAGACTTTTGGCAGGCCTGCCAGCTGGACGCGGAGCGAGAGAAGAAGCAAGGCACGTAGTGCCACATGCGCAGTGCAAACTACATGAAACTTTGGTGACGGTTGTGCGGTTGTTTGTGCGCACGATGGGCATGCTGCTTGCCCCACAGATTGCCCTTGTCGCCATGCTGGCCGCCGGCGATGTCATTTCGACCATGTCCACTGCATCACTGCCTTACTCCTCTTCCCAACAGGCATTAACTTGGTAGACGCCGCGAAAGCGGCAGGCGTCAAGCACTTTGTGTGGAGCAGTCTGGAGGACACGCGCCCTGTGTTAGCCGGCATGCGCCCCACCCTTGCGGGCAACTACACCACGCCGCACTTTGATGCAAAGGCGGAGGTGGATGCTTACATGCGCGTGCAGGTGGGCCAGACCTGGAGGTCCTTTCTGCACATAGCCAGCAGCCTGGTGTTTATGCCTTGGACGTGGCATTGCGCAGCTGGCATGCATTGCCTGCATTGGCTGGCATGCCTTAAACGTGGCATTGCGCAGCTGGCATGCATTGGCTGCCCCAGCCCCCGCGCCAAGGGCGCCACCAACCAACCCTCCCTGCCCTAACGCCTCCCTCTGCCGCCGCCACGTCCCTGGCGCAGCTGCCGGGCCGCTGCACCGCTCTGTACACGTCCGTTTTCATGACCAACCTGCTGCCTGGGGGGAGCATGGACCCACAGAAGCAGCCAGATGGATCGTTCTCGCTTTTCATGCCCGTGGGCCAGGCAAAGGTGAGCGGTACTGGCCAATGCGCTTGTGCGGTATGCTCTTGCCTGTGGTATGGTGTAATGGAGCAGCGGTAGCCTGGCAATGTGTTGCGCTGCCACGTGACAGCCGCCTCATTTTGCGCCCCTGACTTGCAACATGCAGCTGTCCATAGGCGGCGTGGCGGCGGCGGTGATTGTTAACCTAATTTCACTCCATACTGATTTAGTTGCTAGCGACTTGCCCTTCTCCTCCGCCTGCTCTATTTGCAGCTGTCTTGGTGCGACCCTGAAGATATTGGCGGCGTGGCGGCGGCGGTGATTGCAGGCGGGCCGGAGCGCTGGGCTGACGCGGCTGTGGGGGTGGCTGGCGAGCACGCCAGCCTAGAGGAGGTGGCGGGCATGCTCAGCCGCATGTTTGGAAGAAAGGTGCGGCGCAGAGGGTAGTGTGGAGGGCACACACTGGGGAGGGAAAACTGTCGCTAGAACAGCTGCTGCCCCGCTGTTGACACTCGGCAGAAGCTCTTGATGCTCAACAGCGCTCCTGTACTGCGCTTGCCTGCTGCAGCAGTGCGCTGTGCTGCGCACCCCGGCNAGCCTTGCCTGCCCACCACCATCTTGCTGCATTGCCGGTACCCTTCTTCTGCAGGTGGTGGCTGTGACGCCGCCTGCGGACGAGTGGGCGCAAGCCGTCATGGGCTTTGGAGTGCCGGAAGGGGTGGCGCGCGACTTAGCCAACATGTGAGCACGGCTGGTGCTGCACTTCCGACGCCGGTCAGCCTGGCGTTGCTGCTGTTGTGATGCGACATGTTATGATGCTGTGCAGCACGACGGGCCTAACATCCCACCACCTTTCACTGACGGCTCCCTGTGTCATTCCCCATGCCACAGGTTTGTGTTTTACGAGACGGTTGACATGCGCGCTCTGCGCCCGCTGGAGCAGACGCAGCAGCTACACCCCGCTGTGAAGAGCCTGGAAGCCTGGCTGGGCGAGCACCGAGCCGCATTTGAGCAGCTGTTTGGCGCGGAGTGAGCAGACTGGGTGGGGTGTGCGGCATGGCGGCGTTCACCAATTTTGCGAGCCGTGTCAACACATGTATGAAAGCGCTATACGGCTGCTTTGGTTCTGAGCCTTTTGAACAGCGAGGCGTGAGAGATGCAAACAGAATGTGCAGATGGGACAGGTTGCCGCTGCCACCCAGTGCATGCTGCTCTTGCGCAAGCCTGCTTTGTGGATGCGTTCTGCTGGTTGAACACGCTAATGGCCAGCAATGCTGGCCTGGTGTCCTTCTTTATTGCGATTTTGATCATCCCAACCGAGCTGTTTCCCTCTGCTGAGATGGCTGGGAAGGTGCAGAAAGGCTATCAAGGCATTATGAGGTTGGGTGCCAATGTAGGAAGGTGTGGGAAGGCAGGGAGGCACCTGCTGGCAGCTGGCAGCCCGCCTGCAACCTTCGCTGCGGGCGGGCCACAAGACCGCAGGAGCGCCTTTCAACGACTCAAAAGTTCTCTCACCTTGACGCGCTGCTAAAAACAGAAGCCCCGACACATCGCTGCTAGGCATGGCTTGCCAAGACAGGTGGGCAAGCGCCGCCGCTGCCGCTGCCGCTTTGCTCCTGCGCCCCCTGTCTGTCACTTCCCCTGGGATTTTACTCAACCCATTCATCACCCCTTCCCTCCGAAAAGCAGGCGCAAGCCCACCTCGGTGGTGGTGGGTGCTGGTCCTGCCGGCATCCTCGCCGCCGTGCACCTTGCGCGGCGGGGGCACCAGGTGCACATTTGCGACCGCCGCCCCTCGCCGCTGGCGGCCAACGGCTCTGATGAGCGCGCCTTCTTCATCGTGATGCACCCGCGCGGTAATCGCGCGCTGATGGAGGCGGGCATCGACCTGCACGCCGCCGCCGCCCGCCCCGGCAGCGGCCTGCAGCCGGTGGCGGCCCTGGGCGTGGGCAGCGGGCGGCAGCTGCTGCAGCGGCGCCTGCCCTACAGCGAGCCCAAGTTGCTGGGCCACCGGCATGCCTTTTGTGGCTGCCATGGTGCGAGGCGCCCAGGCGCTGGCGCTGCCCGGCCTGCACTGGCACTGGGGCACCGCTTTCGAAGGGCTGGACCTGGCCAGCCGAACCGCCACATTCAGCACGGGGCATGAAGGCAGCAGCAACATCAACAGCAGCGGCAGCAGCACTGCTAGCGATCCTGGCAGCAGCTCTGGCGCCGGCTTGGCACCACGCACCCCCAGCGGCAGCTCCGCCAGCCTGAGCAGCTGCGGCGGCGCCAGCAGCGGCAGCGAGGACGGCAGCGGAGCAGCCATTAAGCTGCACTACGACCTGCTGGTTGCTGCAGACGGGGGTTGGAGCAGGGTGCGGCGTGCCGCAGCCCAGCAGGTACCCGAGCTGCAGGCCAGTGTCGAGGCAGCTCGCATGCGCTACAAGGTAGTGCGGGGGCTGCCGCCCTCCCCTGCCTGCCCCTTCAGCAGCAGCGGCGCCAGCAGCGGTACCGGCGGCAGCAGCGGTACCGGGGGCCAGGCCAGCAGTGCAGACAAGGAAGCAGTGGGGCTGCGCATGATAGTGCCTGCCACCCAGGCTGGCATAATGTTCCTGTCTGCAGCCGCCGACGGCAGCGGGCGGGTGGAGGCGGCGGTGGCGCTCAGCAACGGGCAGGTGGGTGCTGGGGCTGGGAGGGTTTCAGGCTGAATCCCCAGCAAGAGTGTTCGTGAGCGGTTGGCACAGCATGGCGGCTGAAGCAGCGCCGACGCTCTGTCTGATCTGCAAGGTCGCGTGCTTACCTGCATGACTCGTGCAATATGTTGCTGCATTGTCCTGCTGCTCACATGCGGGCCTGCTGCGCTTCCCCTGCAGGCCTGGGAGCCCATCCAGAGTGTGGAGCAGCACGCCGCTTTCCTGCGCAAGGACTTCCCCGCACTGCCGCCCGAGTGGATCCCAGAGGTGGGTGGCGGGCGGTGGTGGGTAAGTAGATGCCGGTTGGCGCGGCAGTTTCGCATGCACTGCTGGCGGCATGAGGTGGGTGAAAAGGCGTGTGAGAGTGGCAGGCAGCAGGTCGTACGGCATGGCTTGCCAACCATTCAGACGCTCAACAACTCACCCCCTCTTGCCGCCATTCCACTCCACGCTCCCATGCAGATGGCTGCCCAGCTGGCCGCCTTTCCCCTGGCAGTGGCGGGCATGCGGGTGCATGCCTCCCAGCTGCACGCTCCTGGAGGCCTGGTGCTGATTGGCGATGCCGCGCACGGCGTGACGCCCCGCACAGGTGTGTGAGCGCACGTGACAGCTGGCACGCTGGCCTGTGATGGCTGCTCGGCAGCGTAAATGCGGGCTGGGTTTCTTAGCGCACCTGCAGCTGGTGTGCCCACACGCGTATCACAGTTGTCGCTGCTTCCCATTCGCCGTCCCTGCCACACTTCGAACCTCCACACCGCCCCTCCATTCCCACATCACACCTTCACACCGTCCTCCATGCCATCCTGGCAGGCAACGGCTTAAATGCGGCCCTGGAGGATGCATCTGTCCTGGCCCAGCTGCTGGACCGCTGCGGCGCTGACCTGGCAGCGGTGCCACCCGCCTTCACCGCCGCCCGCCTGACGGACAGCCAAGCCATCTTGTGGCTGGATGATACGGCCAGTGCTCGCTCAGGCAGCACAGCCTGGGGCCGCTTCCACCCCCATGCCCTCACTCAAGGCTGTGCCATGCTGGCACGTTCCACACTGGGAGCAGCCAGCGGCGGCCGCGTGGGCCCGGCAGCCATGATAGCCATGAACGAGACGTGCGCGACCTATAGCAGCGTGCAGGCCCAGATGCGGCGCGACGCTCTGCTGGCAGTCACAGCGGGGCTGCTCCTCACTTTACTGCTGGCTGCCATGGGCGGCCTGGCGGCGCTGAAGGAGCGCCTGTTGGTGCGGCGCAAGTGAATGTGCAGCTGCTTGAGCCTTGCCTTGTTGTAGCCTGTGGCGATTCCTTGATGCGGCTGTTTCTTGCCTGACCCCTCCATGCCTTTTGCACTGCCTGTTCATGCCTGATATGATGCTGCTCTTCGAAGCTGTGTAAGTGCTTGTGAGAAGGACATTTCAAAGTTCAGAGTACAGCTGAGGGGTTCGGTCATTGCTTACAGGAGCTGCAGTGTGAGTCAATCAAGAAAAGGGTGCGCCAAGCTGTGCGGCAAGCAAAATATGCTCAGTAGTATGGACCTCGCTGCTGGCTGCTGCACACACTGCCCAGCTTCTCAAGCTTGCACTCATGTTGCGCAGACGAGCCAATGTTACACTCTTGCCGCGCACTCGCTCACAGGTACGCGCTAGCCCGCTGCTGCCGCTCCGCGATGCTGCGCTTGGCGGCTTCACGGAAGGTCGGGGTATCCCAGAACCCGCCCACAGCGCAGTCCTCCAGCAGCTGCCAATCCTCCTCCGGGATTGGCTGCAGATGTTTTGAGGGAGGGAAGCAGTGCAGCTGTGGTTGGCAGAAGGAGAACGGGTGTCAAGAACAGCGCAGTCCTCCAGCAGCTGCCAGTCCTCCTCCGGGATTGGCTGCAAGCGCAAGTGAGGAAAAAGGGGAGCAACGCAGCAGTTGGGATCGGCCGACCACAAGCCGTGCTCAGAAAAGTGCAGGCCTTCGGCTAGTGGCAAGGACAGAGCATTGGAAGCCTTAGCAAGCACCGTAATTCGCACCTGGCCGTCCTTCAGGCCCCAGACCAGCCGTGCCAGGGCATCGACTGCCACGTCCGCCTGCAAGGAGAGTCGACCCAGAATAGGCAAATCAAAATGAGTGAGACGATTCAGAGTAAAAGACCGAACCTGCGCAGGGTTGGAACAAGGTGGGAGTGTGCCATCTGCATTAATGCAGCAATTGCAGGGGCATGAACTCACCTGCTGCTGCGGGGTGCCGCGCRGCCGCTCCATATGCAACCGAAGCAAGATGGCAATGCGTCAAAAATCAACACAACTCGACTCACCTGCTGCTGCNGGGTGCCGCGCGGCCGCTCCATRTRYGTGTACTTGAGAGAGCGATTCAACCTCACTAACTTGCAGATTAGATGCATGCTAGAGTGCGCACCTGCTGCTGCGGGGCGCCGCGCGGCTGCTCCATGTGCGGGAGAACAGTTGAAAAACTGGAAACAAAGGGTAACAGACGCGCGCCTGCTGCTGCGGGGTGCCGCGGGGCCGCTCCATGTACGTGTACTTGGAGTGCACCGCGGCCAGCGCCTCGGTGAAGCGGTCCATCTCAAACTCCAGGTCGGAGCTGCATTAAAAGCAGGAAAATCAGCCTTTTTCAAGTCAGAAGGGCAGCTGAGCCACAGCCCCTCCTGACCTGATGCAGTCTGCCGCCAAAGTAGCACAGTACGGCACAGCACATCAGCCAGAGCTGCAGCCGAAAAACCATGCAAGTGCCTCGCAAGCCTGGATACAGCCAAAGGCACTCACGAGATGCGCAGGCGGCGGGCCGAGTCGACAATCGTCTTGCCGGGCAGCACGCCGGCGCCGTGCCGCGCCATCCACAGTGCCAGCAGGACGTAGCGCCGCTGCGCCGCCTGCGGGAGTCAGATGTGAGTGGATGGGCGGTTGGTTGGGAGCGTTGGTTGGCAGCGGTAGCATAACCAGCGAAGGGTCGCCGCTGGGCGTGGCGACTGCCGGCACCTTGCGTGCAGTGTGCACCCTGCCGTTTTGTGTCTGGCAACACAGCCGAACGCATCACCCAGCATGCACCAACGCTGCCATGCAGCAATGTTCCCATTGACTTGCAAGTTTGTGGATGCATGCAGCAAGTTGTAACAAAGCGCACTCGCCTTGCCATACTTGGTCTGCAGCTCGGCCACCGCGATTTGGAAGCCCTCGGGAGCGGCGTCAAACACCTGCCGGCAGAACTCGGGGTACGCCTGCGGCAGGGGTAAAAACACGCAGCTCCATCTGCTGGCAGAGTTGCAGGCACGGCAGGGTCGCAAGAAGCGAGTCACATGAAAGCAGCCAAACACAACCCTTCAGTCCAAGTTTGCACATGTGCCTGCCCACTCAGAGCTGTGTTGCATGCAGCCCCCAGCAACCCGAGCACAACTTGGCACACAGGCTGCACAGGCACAGCAGCCACAACTTGGCACACAGGCTGCCCCCTCCTCCCACCTGCCCAAACTTCCCACCTGGGAGTCGTTGCCCACGCCGCCCTCGGTTGAAGCCCAGCGCGAGATGAGGCCGATCACCGGCAGGTTGCCCGTAATCTGCTTGGCCMTTCGCTTCACGCCGTCGCCAAAMCCGCCGCCCTGCTGCGCTGCCCGCACTACCGCCGCCGTCCGCCGCCGCCGCTGGGCGGCGTGCGGCCGGCTGCGTGGCTGCTGCTGTTGCTGCCGCTGTAGCTGCTGGCCTGCGGCAGGTGTGGGTGGGTGAAGTGCCAAGGGCACTGTATAATTCACTGTAYAATGCACTGTATGATACGTATAATACGCTGTATCATACACTGTATAATGCAGTGTATTATACAGTGTATCATACACTGCATGAAGTACTGAAAGATGAGGAATTTCCTCCTCAGCAAGCAGTAGCAAAGCAGGGGCCACAGAGCAGCACCAGCAGCAGGCGGCGGCAGCAGGCAGCGGCGCCAGCGGCAGGCGGCGGCGGCGGCAAAAGGCAAGCTGCACATTCCGCCTGCCGGAGCGGGCCAGAGCGTCCGTACCCGATGCAGGGCTGGATGTGAGCTGGGCGGCCCGCATAGCGGCTGCTGCTCCGAGTTGGGGTGCGGGTCCTAGCGGGGCCGGGTCTTAGCGTCCTTGCAGGCTGTCGACCGAGTTTGGGGGTTTGCAAAATGTCGTAATTGCGCTTGGCAGCGAGGATTGGCGCGCTCATCCTGCTTGATGACAGGGCCCGATTCAAGACTACCCGAGCGTCGAAGTAGCGCTTCGATCTGAGTTGGGACCAGCGACTGCACCAACCCAGGTGAGCAGCGGCGCTGCAGAGGGGCGAGCCACCCCCAGCTGCCTGTTTGTGCAGCTGCCGCCTTGCAACCGTGTGCATGTGATCCCTGGTTGGCTGTGTGTTGCATCGCACTGCGGCAGTGCAGCGCAGGCCCCTGCAGCAGCGCCGAAGGGACCATTGCTGCCCGAGCGGGGCTCGTTCAGCGGCGCCTTGCCCGCCAGCTTGCCGATGGCGAGCCGCACATCCCATAGCCGCGCGCATTGCCCCAGCCGCCGCCGCTGCACCTGCCGCCGCCGCTCACCGCCGCCGCCGCCGCTCAGCTCCTTCTCCCTTGCTGCCACCGCAGCAGCAGCAGCCATGGCGGTGGTCCAAGACGATCCTCTGGCGCGCATGCGCGCCTTCATCAGCGAGAAGCCGGAGCAGCTGAAGCAGCAGCTGAACGCATGGACGGCCAAGCAGCCGGCGTGGGTGGAGGGCATGGTGACCGGCCTCACCGGCAGCATGCAGGTGAGCGGCGGGTTCTGTGTTGAGCTTGCTGCTGCTGCTGTTGCGTCAGATTGCTGCTGCTGCTGCTGCTGCTGGCAACAGTTTCAACATGCTCTACTGCTGCTGTGCTTGCCGCCGCTGTTGTCGCCGCTGCTAGTGCAGCGCCGCTGGTGTCTGCCTGCTTGGGTGCTGCAAAACTGGTCTTGTCTCTGTATCTGCCTTTACTTTGGCTGCAGGGTGCATTCCTCGGTGTGGTGATGGGCTCTGTGGGCAGGATGAACGTCGACGCAGCGGCAGCAAGTGCGTAATGCGGCTGAGGCTGGCTGGTGCCTATGGCGTGCTGAACATGGCAGCTGCACATTGCAGCAGAGCGTGTTTGCTTGCATTGCATGCAGCGGGCATGCAACACATGTGGCCGCTGTGCACGTGCACATAGCATCAGACACTCCACGGCGCTGTTGGACTAACCCGGCGTGCTGCTTGCGATCCAACCCTTGCAGGCGGCAGCCCCCTGGCGCCACAGATGCTCAAAATGGGCGGCCCCGTGGTGCAGGTGAGCTCCAGCATAGCAGGGAAACGGATGGGCAACATCATGGGGGCACTGTGGTTACGTAGGTTGACAAATTGTGGCCCAGCTGTTGAGCGTGCTCTGCTTCTCACATGCCTAACTGCAACTTGGAGGCAGCGACAGGCATGCACGCCGTTGCCTGGATGCGTGCGAAGTTCTCTCCCCAGCTGGCGTCCGCACGTTTGCCAACAATAGGCCCGCCACTGCGCGGTGATGGGGGGCATCGACAGCCTCACCTGGTTCTGCACAGTTCCCTCATTCTTCGCACACTGCCTGCCCCGAACACAGGCCCGCAACTTTGCGGTGATGACGGGCGTGAACAGCGGCGTGGCTGCGTTCATGAAGCGCTGGCGCGGCAAGGAGGACGTGCAGAACCAGCTAGTGGGTGAGCCCTGGCTCCTGTTGCTGTACTGGCTTGCTGGTTGCAACGGCCAGTCAAATGCAATCAGTGCCTATGGAGGTGGCACACCCAGCCAGCCCAACAAGCATCTGTGCCTGCCCCCGCCTCCATTCGTGCGCGCAGCGGCCTTCTGCAGCGGCGCCTGCTGCTCCCTTATCAGCTGCTGCACCCATCCCTGCCTGCCTCTCAATGGCTGCCTGCCCTCCGCCTCCGTTCCTGCCTGCAGCGGCCTTCTGCAGCGGCGCCTGCTGCTCCCTTATCAGCTGCTGCMCCCATCCCTSCCTGCCTCTCAATGGCTGCCTGCCCTCCGCCTCCGTTCCTGCCTGCAGCGGCCTTCTGCAGCGGCGCCTGCTTCTCGCTCGTCAGCGGCGGCATCACCAGCGCACCGGCAGCGCCGCCCGGCATGCCGCCCGCGGCGCCGCCCAACCCACTCATGGCGGCCTTCTCAGCGGGCGTGGTCTTCGCGCTGTTCCAGGGCGGCTTTTACAAGGCAAGCGCTCGCCTCAGCCCGGCTGCAAGGGTTTGCTGCGTGGTTGCGGTTGATGGCCATTGCAAGGGTCGTCTTGTGTGCTGTCCAAGGGCGGCTTTCACAAGGCAAGCGCTTGCTGTGCACTGCTTGGCTGCTGGCTGGGCAGCTGGCTGCGAGAGCATGCTGCTTGTAGGGGGCTGGTGCCAGGGTGGCATGTCTCCTTCTGCCCCTGGTCTGCTTGTGTGCATGTGTGCCCACCGCCTGCTGCCTCCCCTGCCACTGAACCGCAGCTGGGCGAGATGTGGGGCGGGCCCAAGAGCGAGGACACCGACTACGTGCGGGTCAAGGCGATGCTGAAGAGCCTGGGCCTGTCGGTGAGCATGGCCGTGTGTTTGTGTGCGGGGGGCAATTTGGCACCGCCTGTTGTTTTTGAAGGCCTGGCCATCAGCACCAGCACGGGCTGCCCTGCTGGCGCCTTGTTGTCCAGCCCTGCCTCTTGTGCTGCGCTGCTGGCCTCCTGCCACGTGGCCAGCAGCTCCTGCGGCAAGCGTTACGCCTGTCACTGCTTCCTTTGCTGCCCCAGTGGGCTGACATTTCCCCCTGCCTGTCGCCGTTCCTCTTCCTTGCAGCAATACGAGAAGAATGTGCGCAAGGGGCTGCTGAATGACGCCACCATAGGGCTGTGGGACACCGCGGCGCTGCAGGTGCGCCGTCTGTCTGGCATGCTGCTGCAGGGCAGCCTACTTGTCACTTGGTCGGGCTGTGTGGTGCGATGCTGCCTCTGCTGCCGATTCACGTGCTTGGCTTTGCCTTATCAGCACGCACGCACAACCTCACGAAAGTGCATCCTCACAACATGCTGGCGCCCGAAGCCAACATACAACTGCGTCCCTCTACTTTTGTTTTCCGAATACGCAGGAGGTGCGCATCCCCGCCGGCCCGCGGCTGCTCATCCTGGCCCACATCGACCAGTACCGCCACATCCTGCGGCCAGCCATGCCCGTGCCCAAGGCACTGCCGCACGAGTAGACTGTGTTAGCTCTGGCTGTAGCCCAAGTGCAGCCGCTGCGGGTGGTTGGCACACCGCAGCGGCGTAGCTGCGACTGCTCTGTTGACCGTTCCATAGCGCTGGCGCCTCGGTGTAGAGTGCCTCGCCCTCCATTCATGCTCGCTTTCTGCAACTTCCCTTCCCCGCTCCATACCTCTCCAATCCCTCCCAGTCACGTAACGCTTGGACACATACTGAGGAGCAACCAACCGTGTGCAGTGCGCTCCCCTTGACCATTCACACACACATGTAAACACTGGACAGCCTAATCGGAGGCGTTGCACTCATGCCGCAGCTTTACATTTGGGCATGGCACTTCAGCAGAGTATTGGCACAGCGACGCGCACTAGCATACAGGCGAGCACACGCAAGCAGAAGGGAGGGGTCGGTTCTGAATGTGAAGGCTGTACAGAAAGGGTTAGCAGGCAGGGACAGGCCTACTGCCTGAGACATTGGGACCCTTTGTAAAAGGGTCGGCCTGAGTTGGGCGCTGTCTTACAAAATGCTAGGGGCCAGCTATATCATGGCTACTGCTGCTGCTGAGCGGGGCTGCCACCCGCCCCTCCGATGCGCAGGCGCACCACTGTTGGGCTGCGGGCGCCGGCCGCGCCCCCTCCTGCTGCTGCTGCTGCAGCTGCCGCCCCGCCCGTGCCAGGCGTGGCATGGTGGGCTGTGAGCGCGACAAGGTTGGGGTGCACTGCCCCTCGGCCGCGCATGGGGCCACGCACACGCGGAGTGATGCCTGCCCCGCTGCCGCTGGCCGCCGCAAGTGCAGCCACGGCGGGCGGCTGAGCGGGCGC
>JADXDR010000042.1:198012-210079 GCA_025026875.1 Chlorella ohadii | reverse complement strand
GCAGCAGCGAGGCAAGGCGCCATGACAGGGTGACAACATGTCGGTTTGGCGTTCTGACCGCCTCACCTGGAACAGCACTTCCAGCTCGCTCACACGCAGCTGCTGCCTGCACAGCGGCAATGGAGGCAGTGAGGGGTGGTGAGGGAGGGCAGTGAAGGAGCGGCAGATGAAGTGATCAGCCAGCAGTGCAGCTGCTTCATCAACGAAAGCAAGTCCGTCAAGAGGAAGCAGTTTCCTCCAAAAACGAGGCCCTCTAAAGCAGGCAGCTGACCGGCCAGCATGGATGGACGTCACCATTCTCGCACTGCAGCTGCTTCCCACCCAGCGATGCAGCCCTCGCACTCCCTCCAGTCACCCCAGCGCACCTGTCGGCATGGATGGAGCCCACAAGGTCCTGCACCCGCACGTTGGTGCGCTCGCCGCCGCGCCCCCTCCGCCCCGGCAGCCCCTCGAGCTCCACATCCTCTCCTGCCGCTGCTGCTGCTGCTGCGCCGCCCGCGCCGCCCACCGCTTCCTGTTTATAGGGAGGGTGAGCGTTCGGTGGGGCGGGTAAGCATGCGGTGAGGCGCCATGCAGGGTGCACAGCCGGCTCATCAAGCGGCCATGTGCGTGCACCACCGGCCGGGAAAGTGCAAGCAGCAGCGCGGTACCACAGCTGCCCACCTGGCGCTGCTTGGCGCCTCCCAACTGTTATCAGTGCAGGCAGAAGTGCAATCTACATCGATGGATAAGATGAATGACTGCAAAGAGGTGCCCACCTGGCGCTGCTTCACCTTCCCCAACTTAGCTAGTGCAAGCAGTGGTAACTCCGCATAGGAAGCAAAAACAAACTGCCCACCTGGCGCTGCTTCACCACCTCCATGATGCGCTCCTCCACACTGCCCTTCACGTAGAACTTCTGCAACTCAGGAACAACTTGCAATGTTGGTAAAGACCAGCAGGAGCATCTAGTCGAGCGGCTCCAAGTGCCATTCGTGTGCACCTACACACCCAGGCCCGTTTGGTGCGGTACTGACCGCCACAACACAGAGGCTGCAACCGCCGCCCGCATCCGCTTGCCTTGACGGTCACTTCCCGCTTCTGGCCCATGCGCCAGGCGCGCCCGATGGCCTGCTCCTCCAGCGCCGGGTTCAGCGCCGGCTCCTGCAGAGGTGGTTGGCACAGGCGCACTTGCCTGGATGACCCCCCCTTGCACTGTTACCACAGCGCCCGCAGCTGCACACAGCACCGAGGTGCCAGCGCGGCACTTGTGACAGTGCAACGATATCCACTTATGCCAGTGCAAAGATATGACAGTGCAACGAGTGGAGGGCAACCAGGCAGCAGCGCACCATGAGGAAGATGTGGGAGGCGGCGGTGAGGTTGATGCCCACGCTGCCGCTGCGCATGCTGAGCAGGAACACGGTGGTGGGCGGGTCGCCCTGGAACCTGGAGAGCACAGGGAAGAAAGCAAAGAAAGGCAGAATAGTTAGGTGTGGGGCAAGGAGGGAGCTTAGGCACCAGGTGCGGCAGCGGAGGCGCAAGCTATGCCGGCATAGAGGGCGCTTGTGGCACTCACTGCTGGATGGCCTTGGCGCGCTGCTTGAGGGGCATGGAGCCGCTGATGAAGCGGTAGCCAAAGCCTGGGGGGCAGGATGGAGTGGAATGGACACAAGAATAGTGAAGCTATGCTTGCCGCAGGCTGCAACTCACACGCCTTACAGAGTGCTGTCGTCAAGGGCTGCAGCATGCGCTCGTTTCTCACAACCGCCAGCGCTACCGAACGCATGCAGACACGACCGGGGGGCCCTCAATGGCAGCTGTCAGGCGTGAGTGTGCCACAAGGACAGGTGGACAGCCATGCCAGGAGCAGACGCAGCCCGCCACTCACCGGCAGCGGTCAGGCGCGTCTTGAGCCACTCGATGGTGCTGACGTACTGGGAGAAGCTGCAGGACGAACGACAGGAATAGGAAAGGCTGATAACGAAAACAGCGGGCAACACGGGGAGCAGGCTGGCCAGGCTGCAGGCCCGGCACGACATGCGCAGCATGCTGAGCGCGCAAGGGCAGCTGCCTTGTTGGTGGGGCTCGACCAAGCAGCTCCACCAAGCAAACTCCCAAATCGGTAGGCCCGCAACTCACATCAGCGCCTTGGCCGTGGGGTCTGCTCGGCGCATCGCGCGCAGCTGCAGGCAGGGAGAGGGTTTAGGGAGTGCAGCGGGCTCAGTGCAAGCTTGGCCGGTGCAAGCTTGGCCCAGGGCTGACTGCACTGCTTTGGGTTGGCAAGTGGGCCGCATGCACAAGCCGGTGCCTCTTCCCAGCCTGCCACCAGGCCTTGCATGCACTCGACAACACACATTTCTTCCAGCTAAGGCCGCCCACCTCCTTCAGCAGCGCCTGCAGCTTGCTCTCCGACACAAAGGCCTGCTCCGCCGGCGGCTGCTCGTCGCCGCCCTCCCGCCCCTCCGCCGCTGCCTCTCCATCACCCTTGCGCTGCTCCCCTGCTGCTGCCGCCGCCGCTGCTGCTGCCGCTGCCTCGGCTGCTGCCTCCTCCTCATCCGCCTCTGCAGCTGTGATGCCCTGCCGCAGCTGGTTCATCGCCAGCTCGCGGCGGCACTGCGGGGCGGGCAAGATGGGGGAGAGGGACGCATGTTAGGAGGGGGCAGGGATGCGGCTTGCGGCAGCCTTACCCCAGGGCAGCAGCCCTTTACTAGCTGGCAGCTGCTGAGCTCCGGTTTCCCAGGCATTATCTGGCAATCTGTGCAGNCCCCCCCTCTTTGTTGCCACACAGTAAAGATACCTAAGCTCACCAGCGGGCATTTGGCGTTCATGCCTAGCACACCCAGGATGCACTCGCTGTAGGGGCAGAGACAGGTAGTAGGCAACAAGGTTGGGATGTGTGTGCAACGGCGCGTGCCAGGTGAGGCAGCTGGAGTGAGTGTACTGTCCGCTGGCGCAAGGCCCAACACTTGACAGCAAGAACGCCCCAGCACAGAGTCTCTAGCACACAGATACGTAGGTTTCCCGGCTGCCCCAGCTCACCGGCAGAACCAGTGCATGCAGGCTGCAGGGGGGCAGGGGGAGGGGCAGGAGCAGAGCAGGTGGGCGTCAGGCGCGGACGGGGCGTTTCGGCTGACACGCCCAGAGAGCATTTGAGCACTGCTGTTCAGGCTGCAGTGCGCAGGCTGCATGCCCAGGCAGGCGAGTGCAAGCACTAGAGCAAAGGAGCGCGTTGATTGAACTGACCGGTGACGGTTGGGTTCTCCAGCACATCCAGGCAGATGGAGCACCTGCCAGGCAGGATGAGCACCATGATAAGCCCGTGGATGATAGATGGAAGGAGGCAATGCCGCAGCCGCAGTGGCAAGCGCACAGTGAACACTCACTCCTCATCAGGCGCCACAAGGGAGTGATCCAGGGCAGCAGGCGCAACAGTACATGGATCACAACATGTTGCAAGGATACTGTACTGTGTGCAGCAGTGCACAGACTCACTCCTCATCGGGCGCCACCAGAGAGTGATCCATGGGCGCCATGCCGCCCGCGCCGTCTGCCGCCAGCCGGCGGCGGCGCAGCGCCGCCCCCGCTCCAAACATGGGGTCGTTCACGGTCAGGTCGCGCGGTTTCAGCACGCCGCCTGCAGACAGGGAATGTGCAGAATAATAGGGGGAGGCGGCATTTCAGAGTGCTGGATCGGCAGCTTCCAGCGCTTGCTCTGGGTTTGCGATTGCGCAAGCACAAGTTCAAGCCACCACCCCTGTCCATAGCACAGCAACCCCAGTCCCCGAGCAACTGTCGCTGTTCCTAGCACGCACCGCTGCACACGCGGCGCATGGGCAGCAGGAGCGCCATGATCTGCAGCAGGTGCTTGTTGATCTGCGCGTTGCCCAGGCCGCGGTACTGCGCAAACAGCGCCTTGGACGCCTCGTGCGCCTGCGAGGAGAGAAAAGAGGAGGACGGTGGAGGGAATGCTGACTGCCAGGGACCCCACTCGGCCCAACTGTTCATTAGCTCCTGTCCCCTAGCTCTCTTACCCGCCCCATGACCAGCACCCAGCCGCACCTTCTTGTAAGCCTCCTGTTCTTCAGCAGTAAGCACGACCTCCACCAGCTCCTCGGTTTTGGGCGGCAGCTGCAGCACCTCCTCGCCGCCCAGCACCTGCCGCTTGGTGTGGCGCACCATGGTGGCCCCCTGCATGGGGAACAATAGGCGGCAATCGTGCGCTCCACCGATGGCGGAATGAAGCCACCCGCACTTGCCACTTGGTGTGGCGCACCATGCACAGGAAACATACGAGACAATCTGGTGCACTCAGTCAATGGCAGAACAACAGGAGGCAGCCAAATCGCCGACTGGTGTGGCACAGCGAAGCTCACCAGTGTCACCATGAGCGCTGGGCAGCCGCCTGCGTACGCGCTGCTGCCCTGCAGGAGCAGAAAGGGGGTTGGCACAGAAGCGGTGGGTAGGCTGCAAGCTGGGCTGCGCCTGCAATGTCGTGCGTAGCCATGCAGCAGAGTCTGACAGGCAGTTCCAGGCGAGCAAGACCCTTCCCAGCCCTCCTACAACCATCGGCCAGGCAACTCACATAAGCATGCTTCACGTGGGCGTCGAAGAAGGTCTTGTTGTTGAAGGGCGCCAGCCCCAACACACAGAACTGTCCGACTGCACCAGGGCAATGGGAAAGGATGCGGCGATTGCCGATTGGACTAGGAGCAGTGGCAGCCGCTGAGCTCGCGGCACGCTGAGCTGGCAGGCAACCACGGCAGGCAGGCACCTAACCTCCCCTTACATGCGCAGAGCAGCAGACAGGGAGCTACTCACACAGGTCTGCCACGTCGGTGTTGATGGGCGTGCCTGCAGGCAGATGCGCGTGGGCCAGGAGCAAGGCACACGGGMAAGGCAGCAGTGCCAGGACAACCAACGCGTGGCGGCCAGGCAGCACAGCAAGAGTAGGCTGGCAGGAGGGCGCACCAACCGTCAGTGGCTGGCATCCAGCCAGCCTCCATGCCACCGGCGCCCCACAACGAGCGCACCCGTGCACATCCAGCGGCGCTGCGACACGAGCGCCATGCAGGCCTTGGAGTGGCCCACTGCCGCGTTCTTGACCCTGCACGTTCAAAACAGAGAAAGGCGCCAGACGACTCAGCTCAGTGAAGCTTAGAGCAGCCTCAGGCTGGCTGTGTGTGCTCTAATTAAGAGAGAAGTGTGCCGCCCTTGCATGACAGCTAGCTGCTACTTGTTACGCTGGAGCCGCAACAAAATACGTGGCCAGAGGGCAAACCTTTCATTTCAAGCCACTCACGTGTGCGCCTCATCCAGCACAACGCGGTGCCACAATGGCGCATGCTGGCGGCGCAACAAACAAAGAATAGGGTCCAAACACCCCAACCAGCTGAACCCACTCACGTGTGCGCCTCATCCAGCACCACGCGGTGCCACTCGATCGCCCCCAGCGGCGGGAAGTTGGCCCGCGTGCCGCCGTTGCGCTTGCCGCCGTAGTCGGCGCCCAGGGTGGCGTATGTGGTCACCACCTGCAGGCGAAGAGATTGTGAGGTAAGCAGATTTCAATTCCATGCTGTCCCTGACCAGGGTGGCATACGTGGTCGCCACCTGCACAAGAGACCGGGCAGAAAGGAAGGCAGCCGAAGGTTGAGAGGAATCCCAGCGGCATGATCCGTGCCATGGCACGCCTTGGCAGTCACATTGCGCAGTTCGGCACAACAAACTGCTCTGCCTCAAACCCACCAAGTCGAAGTCGGTGGCCAGGCGGTTTGGGTCACGGATGCGGTTCTGGCCGTGGTCTGCTCAGTGAAACGACAAAGTGAATGACGTTTGGCCCACACGCTCATTCCATGCATGGCAGAGATGCAACGGGCGCGGCACAGCAATTTGTGTACCAGCCCGGCCTCTACGCTGCCTGCACCGGCCGCTTTCCCAGCGGGTTCTCAAACGTGCGGCGACACCGCAAGAGCACCAGACGCACAGGTGGCAACGCAATACATGGATGGGAACAGCCGGCACTCACACATGTGCATGCGCAGCGAGCCGTTGAGCTTGGCCTGCGCCTCGGCGATCCACTGGCCCACCAGCGACACCGCGCACACCTGCGGTTGGCAGGGAGAGGCTGTTTGAGCAGGATGCACAGAGACAGCAGCGCGACGTGCCAGGCATCATGCGTCCAGGGCGCAGCATGAAATGCTGGCGGAGGCCGCATGCATTGCAAGCGTCTCCTGCTGTCGTCAAAAACAGCCAGCTGCTCTTGCGTGCCGCTGCTCAGGCCAAACTCACCACCAGCGTGGCCCGCGACTTGATCAGCCCCTGCGCGTTCTTCTGTATGCGTGGCTCGCCCTGGACTGGCGGCGGCGCAGGGTTGGCCAGGATCAGGCCCAGCACCTCCACAGTCTGTGCGGCATGGATGAAGACAGTCGGGGTCAGCAAGGTTACACAACACGACTGAGGATGCCAAGTCAAGCCACAGCGTGATGGTTTGCCACACAGCTACATGCGGGTCCAAGCACCATGGCAGAGCATCCAGGTAGTGGCCAACCACGGCATGCACGGAGTGAACAGAGTTCAATCAGCATTCCAACGTTCCCACAAGCACCTTGCCCAGGCCCATCTCCTCGGCGCACCAGCCGCCCCAGCCCTGCGCCGGCACGTCCAGCGCAGCGCGGCCCAGCAGGTGGCTCCACCAGTACCGCGTGCCGTTGGGCGTCGTCATGCGCTGCCAGAACAGGCGCCTGCAAGTTGGGAAGGGCATCGGTTGACAGGCGTGTCAGCAGCCGCAGGCTGTTGAGAAGCAGCATGCAAGATAGCACCAATTTGCAAGCAGCGACAACAGCAGGCAAGCTGTAGCACACAGAGACTGCTCGGCTGCACGCACCTGAAGCCGCCCTCCCCGCACTCGCAGTCCAGCATGAACTGCAGGCTCTGCAGCTGGTAGGGCCGCATCTGTGAACAGGGGAGGGTGGGCCGTGATTAGGCACCCAGCGAATCAGAGCAAGATTGACGAGGCCCCCGAGCAGCCTGAGAGGCGCAGAACCAGACAAATCAGCAGCTTCGCCGCCTCGTGCGCCGAGCAGTTGATGCGGGTGCCCTGCCCTCCTGCCGCAGGTGCGCAGCCCCTTGCACTCAGACACCAAACAGACCTCTCCTATCTGGCACCCACCTGCACCGTGAGGCCCGGTGGCTGCGCTGCTGCCGGCATCTCGCCTCGCTCTAGTGCTGCCATGAGGCCTGGGATGCTGCGTTCGCTGGCCGCTTCCTTCTCCGACCTGCAAGTGGAGGCGTTTGACCAAAATTTGCTGGCAAGCACGGAATACAAAAGGCACGAGGCCTGGAATGCTGCGCTCACTGTTCGCTTCCTTCTCCGACCTGCGAATGGAGAGCCATTGGCGGTTGGCGGCAAGCCAGTACGCATAGCATGGCATGCCAGGAGGTACAGTCTGCCCAGCACCCAGACCACATGGCTGCGGTGCATCAGGGCTGGCAGGTTGCGCATCTCTTTCCCGCACGCACAACCCAGGAAGCACACAAACGAGCTTCAAATGGTGCAAGGTGGTACTGCAATGCATGCTCCACCGCTCACCACTCGTTGATGCGCGCCTTCATGCGCGCGTGCTCCGCGTCAGACCACAGCAGCACATCCATCATCGCCTTGAGCGGGTTGGTGCCCAGCTCGGAGAACACCTGGCGCGCGCCACGGCCTGCATTGCAATGTGTATGTAGAGTGCACTCACAGCAGTGCGGCGGCAAGCAACGTGAAGGTTGGTGCCCAGCTTGGAGAGGCGTGCGCTGCGGTCTGCAATGCTCGGGAAAAAAGGGTGCTTGCCATTCCAGGACAGCCAAGCGAAGCCAAGCACGGATCGCCACACTGCCAGGAATCGTACGCAGAAAACCACCCCCACTTTTTCTCATGTGCACGAGATAGGTGCATGCACGTGCAGCGCTCACCAGACTCCCAGGCGTCAGGCGCCAGGAACCACTTGCGGTGCGGCGGGCCGCGGTCGCCCTTCCACACATACACCTGTGCGGGAGATGGAGGGTCAAGACCAGTAAGAGGCGTCCAGGTTGCATTGCCATGTCACCACCTGCAAGTTTCAGCAGAGCTCGCTTCGCCCCTTAACCACAGCCCGTGCAGTTGCAAGCACGCGAGGGGGCAGGCTGACTGACTGAAACCTTGTGACCCATTGCAGCGCACCTCAAAGACCACGGTGCCCTTCTTCTCAGAGGCCGAGGTGGTAGCAGGCACCAGGTCCACCACCACTCGAGCCAGCGGCTCCGCCGCAAAGCGCCGGCTGCAGCAGAGCAGGGGAAAGCGGTGTTAGTATCAAGCACCCAAGAGGCAGGCGCAAATGCGTCGCAAAGTGCCGGCTGTATCAGCAATAGTAGGAAAAACCCGGCAAGGATGATGAGTGCGACTCAGAGTCTATTGGGTGCTGATGAGCTGGCATGCATGTTCCCACGCATGACACCACGGGCGGCACAGGCGTTGCAAGCCCACAAAGCCGCTGCCAGAGACTATGCATGAGACAGAGCAACGGCAGCGCAGGCAATCACAACAGCCGGAAAAGCCCACTCACTAGGCGGGGTACTGCACTCCCGGCTCCTGTGCCCGGGTGGCCGCCTTGAGCTCATCCAGCATCGTCCAGGGCAGCTGCTTGGCGCGCGCCTTCTTGGCAGCCCACTCATCATTGGCCTGAGGAGGGAGGGCGCGAGGGTGGGCACGGCTGGTTTTGTAGAGTTGAAACCACACATGCCTGGGGGCGTCACCCGCTGCCCTTGTGCTGTACAGCCTCTTAGGGGCGTGCAGGCAGCTGCTGTTGCCATCAGGCAACTTGCACCAACATGCAAGGCTGCAAACATGGATTCTGCCTTGAAAAGTGGCTCACCTTGATGATGTCCAGAGTGGGCTGCATGGCCTCGGGCGAGGCAGACTCGTGCAACACAGGCAGCCAACACAAAGCTGCAAAAAAAGTGCAAATTTACCATTCACCAACTCGCACCTTGATGATGTCGAGTGTGGGCTGCATGGCCTCGGGCGAGGCAGACTCGTGCACCGCGGGCGTGAGCCAGGCGGCCTGGTCGAACCGCTCCGCCTGCTGCGACGTCCAGTCCACACGCAGGTATATGCGGCCGTCCCTGCAGGCAAGGAGAGGATCAACATGCCGCCGTCACTGAGCGTCAGGGCGATGTGCAGCATTGCAAGCCAGCAGGCGGCGAACTTGGCACGCTGCAGCAGGTGAAGACTGCCAGGTGATCCACAACTGCCACAACAACAGCTCTACGCAGAACCGACTCTGCACACAAAATCAGCCCTTGTGATCCCTCCAAGCCAGCCCACCTGAAGAACGTCTCGCCGTAGCGCAGGGCGGAGCTGTAGGCGCGGGACGTGCCAAACTCGGTGTCGCGGTCCGCCATGTACGAGTAGCTCACATTGCTGCGGGGGTGAACACGTGAAAAGCCCACAGTGAGAAGCAGGCATTGGGCGACACGCATCAGGCGCACGCTGTGGGCGGCACAAAATGAGGATTTTTCTGTGCTAAGGCAGCGCGTCCCCTGCCCGATACATTGGGTGGCCAAGGTGCTGTTGAAGCGCCAACATAGCTTCCAAGTCAGGCAGCCGGCACTCACTATGTGGACGAGCGCAGCAGGTGCAGACCGTCGTCCAGCAGCCGGCGCGCCTCCTGCAGCAGGATTGCAGGCACAGCTTGTGGGTTTGGTGGCGTGGGGCTGGTGGCGCTGGTCCTGCAGCGCTGCTTGTTCAACACATGCAGCTGTACCCTGGCGGCGCAGCAAATTACCCCCGGCTCAACCAACCACCAAGCTCCGCCAAACCTTTTTGCACCGTGAAAACTCTGCAACCACATCCTCCACCCACCTCTCTGACTGATGGCAGCGCCTGTCCGCCCTCCTCCTGGCGGCGCAGCGGGCGCAGCGCCTCTAGAAGCCGCTCCACCATTGCCTTCTCTGCCGTCTTGCCGCCATTGGCAAACGTCTTGCCGAGCGGCAGCAGGGTGGGCAGCCCCACGCCGTCCCACTGCGGGTAGTCCTGCCCGGTGGGCTTGCGGTGGAACACGACTGGTGC
The DNA here is from genome assembly GCA_025026875.1 of Chlorella ohadii. Lineage (NCBI taxonomy): Eukaryota > Viridiplantae > Chlorophyta > Trebouxiophyceae > Chlorellales > Chlorellaceae > Chlorella > Chlorella ohadii. The sequence goes on along the minus strand of JADXDR010000042.1, from coordinate 200,013 downwards.
ACAGGGGGCAAGAAAGGCAGAGGGGGGGCATGGGCGCGGCGGTGGGCGTGCAGCAAGAGCGGGCCTGCGACAGTTGCCAATAGCATGTAACTTGCACTTGCCTTTCCGAAAGGCAGCTCACCAGCGGCTCACCCACCCAGCCTCCCCATGCCTCCCTACAAAACAACAGCAAGTGCGGCACTCACTGGCGTAGTTGGGCCCCTGCTCTCCCTTCTCGCTGGGCTTGGGCACACGCCAGAGCGCCAGCCGCAAGTTCTTGCTCTCCCGGTCCGTCACCTGCTCATCAGGACAGAAGACAGAAGCAGGCCAGTTCAGCCAGTTGAGGCGCCGCTGCTGCTGCTTTGCATCGCCGCACAACATCGTGAGCTACGAAGCGTCACTATGCCCAGCTGCCTGCAGTACTCAGGACCTGTGGGCTAGGAGGCTTGCCGCCGAATAACAATTCCAGCACCCAAAACCCCAACCCCCACCCACTTTGAAGCTGTCCTGCAGGAAGGCCACGTGCAGTGCGCCGTCCCGCAGGTTGCCCGCAACAAAACGCTCGCTGTCTGGATCCAGGCCTGCCAGCGGTGCCGCCGCCGCCATGATGTCCTTGAGGCTCGCCTCCTTGTCCACCTGCAGCATTCAGAGTGAGGTTTTGGGAGGGGTTCAAGGGCAGCCGCTGCCGTGCGCCACCTCATTAACCACCTGCGTAGCTCCGTGAGCACCCAGCCAGGCTGGCACGTGCTGGGTGCAGTGCGGCAGCGGATGGGCACACGCAACAGCTGTGACTGTCGAGGCATCAGCAACAGCTCCTCGCACCTCCACGCCATAGGTGGTTGGCTTCTCGCGGCCATCAAAGTGGATGATGGTGACCTGGCCAAGCAATGGAATGGAAAGCAACAGCATGTCGGATTATTTGCACTGTCCACTGCACAGCCGGCTTGCTGCATGCACATCGCCTGCAGCTGCATCTTCTTGAGCACCCACTGTCCTGCACACACCCCCTGCACCCACTGCCCTGCACCCACTGCCCTGCACCCACTGCCCTTCACGCACTCCCGCACCTGGCGTCGGCGCAGGTTGCCGGTCTGTGGCGGCGCCTCCCCCAGCGGCATCTTCTTGAACTTGAGGTTGGCCTCTGCGTACGAGGCGCTGACGTGGTCCCACTTCTTCTCGAAAAGGTTGTCGATGCAGAGCCTGTGCGGAGTGGGGAGCAGGAGGGGGCGGCAGGTGGGCACGGGGGCGGCAGGCAGGCAGAGCAGGCGTCAGCCATTACGCATCGTCCATGCACAGCCTGGAGCACAGGCTGACTCTGCACAGCAGTGATTGGAGCACAGGCATGCCGCATGCAAGCACAATTTTCACCGGTCTCCATAGTCGTNGTGGGGTCGAGGCATAGACCACAGCCTGTCTCTTGCAACCCCCATAGGAANGAAGACACAATGAAACAWCAGCTTGAAGGCTCACTTGTCCCCATAGTCTGTGGTGGGGTCGGGAGGCACGTAGTAGCCAGTAGGCTCCAGCCGCTCGCGCAGGCCCGCAATCGTGTTGCCGCTCACCGCCTTCACCATGAGCTCCACTCGGGCCTGCACAGGCATGGAGTGCATTGAGGCATGCAGGTCACAGTAGGCACCGGTAGATGCTGGGCAGGCTGGGCAGGCGGCACCTGATGCGTGCCAGTCTGCCCAAACGGGTTGCAGCCACCATACTCAGCAAGAACGGCCATCCCGTACATTCTGAGCTCCCCCAGCACCAGCACCCACAGGCACCCCAAATGCAGCCGCTGCAGCACCACCCGGCACGCACCACCAGCATCATGTCTCGGTCGGCCGAGGGGTCTGGGATCACGGTCATGCGGCAGGGCCGCCCGGCCGCCTTGGGCTTGGGCTTGCCCCCCAGCTGGTACGGCTGGATCCTTGGGATCGGCGGGCTGTGCTTGCGCGCCTTGCCAACGCTGCCAGGCAGGCGCACGCGGCCCGCCAGCGACTCGAAGGCGCGCTGGATGGCATTGGGCCGCGG
>JADXDR010000042.1:168476-197998 GCA_025026875.1 Chlorella ohadii | reverse complement strand
AGCTGCGGCGGCGGCAGGGCCGGCCCGCAGCGCCGCCTGCTGCTGCCGCAGCCGCTTCTGCGCGGCGTGCACGTCTGAGCCGGGGTGGCCGTTGCAGTGGTCGATCGGGTTCAGCCCGGTGCCCCAGTGCTTGCACTCGGCCGCGGGGCAGTCGCACACGAAGCAGTAGCACTGGGGTGAGCGGAGGGAGTTGGACGATCGGGTGAGCAGGAGCAAACAGCAGATGGGGCGTGCAGGCCTAGCAGTGACCCGTTGCAATCAGCGACATTACCATACTGGGTCCTGCGCATCAGCGCAGCACTGTGGCAGCCGGCGGGCGCGCAGCAGCCCGCCATGCCAGGCGGCGCCAGAATGCAACACGGCGACGGTGACGCTCAGCCCGCACCTTGTTGCAGGCCACTTCATTAGAGGCCGAGGTGCCCTTGGTGAAGGGGTGCTCGCCGCATAGGTTGCGTGTGTGCGGCAGCGTGCGGTTCCACACTGCAGACGGCAATGGAGAGGAGCGGCACTGACGTTTGGCACGCAACGTGGCATTACGCAACGCGCGCCACGGCGCTCAGCTCCGTCGATGCCAGCACACCTGCCAAGGCCCCAGGGACGGTCAGCTGCACTCACAGCACCAGGAGCAGCATGCCCTTCAGTCAGCCAAGGCAGGGCAGGCAAGCAGGGCCTNGCAAAACAACGCACCGTCGCCTGACACGGCAAGTACGGCGAGGTCGGCGTCCAGCTGCTCCGGCTGCTGCTGCTGTTGCTGCTGGTGGCGCGGCGACGGCTCCTCCACGATCTCCACCTCGTCGTCCTGCCCGCTGGCCGCCTGCCAGTGCGTCAGCTCGCCGGAACTGCCCCTTTGCCGCTGGGCCGGCCGCCCCTGCCGCTCCTGCGGCCGCTGCTCCTCCTCATCCGAGCAGCATAGGTCGATGACCTCCCCCATGGCCGCTGGCCCCCCCAGGAGAGGCCCTGAGGCCACTTGAACAAGCCCGACCGCGCTCCTGCTCAGCTGGGAACGCTGGCGAGAGTGCAAATTGGTGCCATGTCCGCCTTCAGTGCAGCGAATTTGATGGCGCCGGCATATGAAACACACCGGTCGTGCTGCATGGGACTCTGTGCTCGGGCGGGCCAAGCGCCTTTTCTAGCAGCGGCAGCAACCCAATTCACGTCGGCTTTGATTGCCACCAGCAGCGACCGCAGCAGCGGGTCTGACCAGCGCACGGTCAAAGGCCCGACACCCCGAAGCAGCCACGAGCAGCTGCCTGCCCTCTACCTCGGCAATAGCAGCGGCCGAGCAGCGCCATCTCCAATCAGCCGAGCAGCCCACCGCCCCTCCACCTGCCGCCGCTCCACGCCGCCGCCGCCATGGCCGCCGCCGCCGACCCGCTGGCGCTGGCGGAGTTTGAGGCTGGACTGGATGGCCTGGCAGAGAACGACCTGATGGACGAGGCGGAGGTGGACTCCATCGTGCGCGAGGCCATCCTGCACGCCGTCGGCGACACGTCGTGGGCCGACGCCAAGGTGGGTGCTGGTAGTGATTGGAGCAAGGCAACCTCGTCAGCTGCTGCAGCCCCCCCTGCTCAACCCAGCTCCCCGCTCCGCTGAATGCAGGTGGGCGCGTGGTCGTCCCACATCATCGAGGCCATCCTGAAGCGGCTGGCCAACCTGCAGGTGCGGCGCCGGGCTGGCGTCCTTGGGGTGCCCGCTGCTCTACCTCGGTGTGCAAGTCGCACCCGCAAATATCAACGCCCCTGCCTCCCTCCTGCGCAACCCCCAGAAGCCCTTCAAGTACGTGTGCCACGTCAGCCTGACGCAGCGCTGCGGCGCAGGCGTGCACGCGGCCTCCTGCCAGCGGTGGAACCAGAAGACCGACGGTGGGTGCAATGAAACGCCAGCTGCAATGCCGCTGAAAATGCAACTCAGTCCCGCTGCTTTCCTGCAGCTTTCCAAAAGCAATCACTGACGGCAGCTGTGCTCCTGCGCCCTCCCAACCATGCACCCACAGGGCTGCTGAGCGTGCACTGGGAGAGCGCGAGCGTGCTGTGCCTGGCGACCGTCTTCTGGTGTGCCATTTGAGGCGCACCCACAGCTGACGCCTGCGCTCTGCAGCAGTGTGCGCCACGCCAGCAGCTGGGGCAGCCGGGAGCGCTGAGCTGTGTGGGGCGCCGCATGCTGTAAGTGTGCGAGAGCTGCAAGCCTCTTCAGGTGGCAGGGTTTACAGCAGCCCCCGGGTGAGCCGAGAGTGTGGGGGCGCCGCCAAGCATGGTGCGGCAGGGCTGCAGCGTGGAGTAGAGTAAGCTGAGGAGCGGGAGAGAGCAAGCAGGAAACGAACTAAATTGTCGTGGGGGCCGCAGGCGGGCGGCGCCCAATGCGGGCGCCGCAGCCGCCGCGGCGCGCGCATGCGCGCTCACTTGGCCGCGGCCTTAGCGGCAGCCAGCGCGCGGGTCCACTTGGGCTTCTGCGGCAGCTCCTCCGCGGTCGCGCCCGCCGCCTCAATCTTCTGCTTGGCGCTCTCGCTGAACGCCGCCGCCTTGATCACCAGCTTCTTGCTCAGCTCGCCGGTGCCCAGCACCTGAGGGGGACATGGGGAGAGCAAGGTAAAGTGTGAGAGGGGCGGCAGGGCGCATGGCGAGCATCGGAAGTCCATGTGAGTTGCATTATAGCCAGAATGGCAGCCGTGCATTGGCTGGCATGTTGCTGGGGTCCCTTGCTGGCTGCGCTGGGCACGCCAGGCCCTCCTTGCACGATGCAGCGGACCGCATTGCACCGCCCAGCAAGCTTGCCTGCGCTGCTCCGCTGCCGTCGAGTGCAGCCGCACACTTGCTGCCGCAGGGCAGCAAACACACGCACACCAGCTGCCCTGCGCACCTTGAGGGGCAGGCGCGCCTCGCGGCCGCTGAGGTTGAGCACGCCCTTGCTCTCCAGCGTCTCCAGGCTGACCTCCTCGCCATCGGCAAACTTGGCGTCCAGCTGGGCCAGGTTCACCACCACAAAGTCGGGCAGGCCTGCAGGGGAGAGAATGGGGTGGAGCGGTTTTGATGCAGCAGGCAGCAGCTGTGACACGTGCTCGGGCAAGTGCAAGCGCAGGAGCGGGCAGGTGTGGCGCTGCAGCTGGCAGCAGAGCAGGGCGGCCACCAACTGCCGACAGCTGGGCAGGCTGGCTCGCTGGCTGCAACTGCCTGGAAAGAAAGCCGCAGGATGCATGCGCACAGCTTCTGGCATCCTGCCATGCCTGCAGTAGCGACAGCAGCGCCATGGCTAATCTACGTGCCTCAGCACAGCTGGCCTTCAGCTGACCCCCTGCTGCCCACACATGCTCTTACCCGCGCCCATGCCGCCAGCAATGCCCTTCAGCTTGGGCAGCCGCCGGTAAAGCGGGGTCTGGCCGCCCTCAAAGCCGGGGCGGATGCCGCTGCCGCTGCGAGACTTCTGGCCGCGCATGCCAAAGCCGGCGGAGCCGCCCTGCAGCAGATAGCAGCGAAGAAAGTGCTCAGCATGTAGCCCAGGAGGTAGGAGGGCCGCCAGCAGACCGCAGCAGGTGCCTGATGCATGGCAGATGCTGCCATGCATCAGCCAATGTTGGTGTGAGCATGAGTCCAGCGTCACGGTGCAGCTGCGGCCGGCCTGTTGTTGTTCCCGCCGCCGCACCTGGCCGGCGCCATAGCCGCGGCCCTTCCGGTTCTTGTTCTTCTTGGAGCCGGGCTGCGGGGACAGGTTGAAGAGGCGCAGGCGATCCTGCTCCGCCTCGGCCGCCGCCGCCGCCGCCTGSCNGKCGCTCGGCTCTGCCTGACGCTCCAGCTGCTGCTGTCGCCATGCTGCAGGGCGCGGCTGGCAGGCGCAGGATCTGCGGAAAAAGAGCTGGGACGACCTCCACAAGCTGTGGTGCGCCGCTGTTGCCTTCCGCTTGCCTGCATTGTTGGCCTGGCGGTCAGAAGCTCGAAGCAGCTGCAGGCTGCCGCGGCACCGCATTGCTGTCTGTTGCTTAGCATGCGCAGTGCCTCCTGCTTGGTGCACAAACCCCGCTGCTGCTGCTGCTTTGTTGTTGCATCACCCGCCACGCTCATGCTGTCATGCAGCCGGCTGCATGCATCGCGTGCCCAGCCCACGCAAGTGCCTGCACATCGCCCTCTTTCATCCCTGCCTGCCTAGTCGTACATGGGGCAGCAGGCTCCAAACCCGCTTTGCTAGTCAAGTCCAGTCATGTCAAGTCAGTTCAAGCCAAGTCACGCCTGCCCCTGGCCCGCAGGTTTGTGCTGCTGAAGGAGCGGACGCGGCTGCATGCAGAGAAGCAGCTCTACCGCAGCCGCGGCGACCGCATGCCCGACCCCAGCCGCATCGGCAAAGTGCGCAAGTCGATGGCGCGCATCAAGCACGTGCGTCCTGCTCTTGAGCATTGCCTGCCGCTGCCTCGCTTGNCACTGAAGCTTCAGGGCTTGCAAAGGAGCCCCATGAGGGTGGCACAAGACACCCTATGCTGATGGCATGCTTAAAGCCTGTGTGTGCGTATTGTCGCGTGTGCTGCCGCCCTGCTGCTGCCTGGCTTGCACGCAAGCGAGCAGTGCGGCGTGCATGGGAGCTGCACGGCTGCAAGTTGCTGGGCCATCAAGCGCTCCATGCCTGAGCATGCTCTTGGTGCTGGCTAACAACTTGGGCTTTCCACACACCATCTGCAGCGGCGCCATGCAGCTGCGCCGACCGTACTACAGCCGCAGCACGTATGTATCAACTACCACGGGCTTTTCATGCACCCCTGCAGGTCATGAGCGAGCGGCTAGCGGAGCACGAGGACCCACACGTGCGGCAGCAGCTCAAGTCGTTCATCGACGGCCTTTGAGCAGCAGCAGCCAGGGCCCCAGCACCTGTGGAGTGGCGCTCTGCCAAGCAGCGGCGGGTTGCTCTCGAGCAGCAGCTGCGGCATGGCCTGGGCGGCTGTGCAGCTGTAGCCGCCACGTGAGGTGTGGCACCGCCCCTGCCATGTGCGTATTCTGAGCCCGCCTGCTAGCGCTGCCTTTGTAACACTATGCCTTTCACAGTTGGCTCCCATCGGCAGTTGCAGAAGCAATTAGTTCACACGGATGGGACAGGGACAAGTGTGAGATGGATAAAGGCAACCAGCTGTGCCCCGTTGACGAGCAGCAGCAGGGACTGCATGGCCGCACGCTCTCTGGTCACAGCATGGGCGCCGCCAGGCCGCTTGCGCCAGCGTGCGCGGGCTTCCACCACAGGAAGTAGGCGGCGGCAGCCAGAACTGGAACGCCCAAACCAACTCCGAGCCCTGCTCCCAGCGCCGCCGTCCGACTGCTCTTCTTGGCAGCGGTGGCGTGCGTGGCCTGCTGCACCGCATCCTTCAGCGCTGCCTCAGTGGTGTTGGCAACAGAATCGGAGGGCTGAACAAGTCAAACGATCAGATCATGGCTGCATGGCTGTACAAATTCCCGAGCAGCAAATGCTGCGGTAGAACGGCAGTCTGTCGGCCGTCACGCCCATGTCGACAAACCGGGTTCCTTTCATTATGTGTTGAAGGAAACGAATGAACTGTACGTCATGCTCCCACTCATGCAGAAGAGCACCTGCAGTCCCTGCGCGCTGCTTGCTCGGCCTCTCCGCGCTGCCTGCCGCCGGCTGCCGCCGCCGCTCAGCGCAGGCTGCCGCGCCCGCAAGTGGCTCCCTGCCAGGGCTCCCTCGTTCCATTCATGATGTTCTGAGGCACCTGCAAGTGGTGTGGGCCAATTGCATGGCATTTCAGGGCATGGAAGGCAGCCTGACTGTGCCCGGCGCAGCGCCCATAGCGGCAGGGATGGTGTGTGATTCGTTGACGTTTGGGGCCTCCCTGGTCCTGCCAGTCGTTTGCAGGCTTGGACTGAGCTGACCTGATCATGCCAGAGGCAGACGGTGCTCAGAACGCTGGCCAGGCTGCGCCTGCCGCCAACCACGGCCAGCCGGCTGCAGCTGATCGTGAGGCTGCCCCTCTAGAGATTGAACAGGAGCCTGCCGTGCAGGCCGCGCCTGCTGGTGAGTGAGCACCGCCACGCCCGCTGCTCCCTCGCAACCGCTTTGCCCGCGCTGCCGCACTCGTGCGATTCCCCTGCACCCTTCTGCCAGCCAATCTGTGCTTGCCCCTGTCAGTAGTACGGTCCAAGGTGCTTCATGACTGCACATGGGGATTGCCTGATACGCATCCATTGTGCAGGCTGGGCCGAGCGCCTCTACAAGCTGATGTTGCTTTTCTGCGCTGTGGCTGGGCTTTCCGCTTGGAAGGCCCTGGCCAGCTGCCCAGAGGGCTGGTGGACTGCTGCCATTGCGGTCCTCATCGCCGACGCGGAGCTGGCTATGGTTTGGAGCCGGGGCGTGCGGCTCTGGCAGCTGCCGCAGCACGACACGCGGCGCGACATGCACGCCTTCTGGCTGCTGCCGCTGTCGCTCGCCCTGCAGGGCATGGCCAGCTATGCGCTGGCGCGCCAGTGGGCGCAGCACTGCGCTGCGCCGCCCGACTTTGTGTGGGTCGCCCTGCCGGCTGCCGCACTCAGCTCCATCCCAGGCACGTTGCTTTGCTGTGCCGCCAACCTGCCAGCGCCGCCCTGACCTGCCGTGCCTGCTGGACTTCCCAACAACCTCACATGTCTTGCTTTGCCCTGCATGCAGCCGTGATCTACCTGATTGCGCTCTGGCGCCAGACGCAGCACTGGACGCTGTCTGCAGCCGTGAAAGGAGCTGTTGGCGCGATTGCCACCCTGCTGTTTATGGTGCTGATTCACCCCACCATCGCCTGCATGTCCCTGCTGCGCTACATGGCGTTTGCAGCATTGCTCAGTAGTGCTTGCTGGGACTTCTTGGCTCCGCTTGTTTGGGTGGCCATCCAGCTCTGCCTGTCCAGCGCCACCAAGCTCTACCTGGAGAACCAGAGMCGGCGGGGCATCCTGGCAGGMGCGTGAGCTTTGACCTCAGCCAGCAGAGTCGCTGCTCCTCCTCAGCCCTGCAGCTGCTGCATCCCTGCCGCCAGCTGCGCGTACAGTGATTCAACCAGCRGCGGCGCACTCCCGCAATGCCTGATTGGCAGAATGAGTTGCCAACAGGTCGGTGGCCCTTCCCTCTCCTGCTTCCCTTGCCTGCAGAGTCCCGGNCCCGCGATGATGCAGAGCTGAACACAATCCTGCTTTCCCTCTGCTACAGCATGTTTGTCGTGCTCATCGGTAGGTGGAATGTTGGACAGCATGCTTGACAGCATGCTTGACAGCGGTGGGCCCACCAGCTTTGCACATTCAGACCCGGGATGCCCTCAGCCACGTGCGGCAACTGCAGCTTTGCATCTCCCCACCTCAGGTGCTTGCCCTCAGCCCCAGCATCGGCGCAGCCACATTCCGCACTTGAAGGCATGCCGCCTGCACAACCCTGACGTGCACACATGCTGATCCCTGCTGTCACATTAGGCCTTGGTGCGTGGCCCATCTATCAGTGGCTTATGGGCATGATTGAGCAGCTGAAGGTGAGCGCGGCATCATGTATGCAGGCAGTGAATGCATCCTGTGCACCCACCCACCCGCGCTTGCCTGGCATGCCTTCTCACCACCTCTAAAGCATGCTGTCCCTGCTGCAACCACGGGCGAAGTGCAGGGGCCCAACGTGGAGGGCACTCCAGCAGCATCGCCGGCACCCTCGCCACAGGCAGTACACTAGTTGCACCAGGAGCAGCATGGGGAAAGCACGGCCCTGCTGCTGCTAAACTTCCCCTTGCCAGGCCGCGCAGCGCTGCTTGCGCAGTAGCCTGTGCGGCAGCCTGCACAACCGCTGCCATTCGGCCGGCATGCTGACGCACATTGCGCTCGCTCAACCCTGCTGCAGCTGTGTGGCCCTCAGCCCAGCCTAATGCCTGTGGGCAGCCGCCGGCGTGGGTGAGCGGCACGGCGCCCAGCGCGGCAGGCTGCAGGGCGTGGCGGGCGTCCGGCGCCAGCAGCAGCCCGAGCTGCCAGGCTTGGAGCCCGCCCAGCGCTGCGAGCTATCTTACAAACCCTCCCAAGCGCAGCGCAGCACCGCAGCATCGATGCCTGCGCTGCACTGTCCTACCCGCGGGCTGAGGCCCCTCTCCATACCTCTGCGAAAATTTCCTGCTCTATATGCATGCTCCCTGAAGGCAGCAAGCAACACCTCCCTGCACTGCATTGCAACAAGTACACGCTGGCGCGCCCAGGAGAAGAGGAGGGGGCTGCAGCAGCAGCCGTGGGAACAGGCCTGCTGGGAATGCATGCGAGCTGATGCTAGAACCCGTGGCGCTGCCGACTGCTGAGTTTGTAGCGAGCGGGAGGCTGCCTGAATTGCTGGAAGCAACTGGTGCAGTATCTCTAGCTGACGCAGAGTGCAGAGCCACACCGCTACCGAACGAAGCAGCAGGCAGCAGGCAGCAGCCTCGCTGCCCTGCACGCCGCCGCCGCCAGCGAGGCGGAGAGGCGCGTGGGGCTCAKGGYCGAGSCGCTGGGTGGGCGYGMTWYTTCTMTCTRCGCATGCTGTCMATGCTGGACTAGCAGCGAGCGTGCAAGCCCGCCTGTGCTGCCGCGTTCCCGGCCAAAGTCACRCGCAGCGCCATGTCTGGCTTGTTTGYGTGGGTCGTTGGCCTGCTCTCAGGCCGGCTGCCRTGGGAACCGGAGCCCGGGACGCACGACGCACGCTTGAGGGAAGCAAAGCTTGGCGCGCAGCTGAASAAGGAGTCTASCAAGCCGCCGGGGCAGCGAGATGWCGAGTTGGTGCACAAGCTGCTGCTSGAYTATCGCTACGTCCAYCTGGAGAACGKGGAGGTGGGTTGACGGRGGGGCGGCGCCGGTGMCGGCYGRYGTGSCASNCAKCCCWRCCTTCCACGCCTCGGGGGCAGGCCTTGAAGCTGTGTCGCCAGCCTTTTTGTGCGTACTGCAGCTGCAGGGTGCACCATCTGGCGGCATTCGCTTGCGTGCGATGCTGATGCTTGCACCTGCCGCCCCGTCCCCGTCCCCGCCCGCTGCAGGCCATCGCACATCGGTATGCACAASTTGCCGCAATGTTTGYGCAGCCGGCCGACCARGAGTGCTGTGCCGGTGCTGGCTGGGRGCGGCAGCGGATGGCAGCRTCGTACCGCGCRCAGCATGACTACGTCAGCCAGRACATSCAGCAGGTGGGACCAGGGAGGGGTGCAGCGCTGCAGCTTGCTGCACAGTGCGCCMGCCTGCCTTCCCCCACCCACTTGCATGGTGAATTTGCAGCYCTGCTGCCCTGMGCTTGGCCACGTGCGCTTCATCCCCCGCCTGCTCACACAGCCGTGCCCTGCCCCGGGCCCCTACCGCAGTTGAATGAGGAGTATGCAGCGGCACAGGCGCGGCGCCGGGCTGCCCTGGTGGCRCAGCCCACCCTGCGCCTCAACCTGCCCGAAGCGCTGCAGCACCCGCCGCCCCGGCTTGACTTGTGCAGCGAGTGCGCCGGGAAGATAGAGCAGGTGAGGCGGATGGGGGCGTCGATGCTGCCGGCTGCGATGGTGTGGCGGGCATGTGGCAGCGGCTTGGTCGTGCAGCCGCGTGTGCAGCTTGATTRGCTGGTGCGCTGCAGGCAAGGCAGCTGCTGTGCTTGCCGCTATTTCTGGCTACGCTGGTAGCTGGGCCAACAGACCCGCCGACACGCCCGCCTGCCCGCCCGACCCATGCAGGTAGAGAGGGCAGAGCTGAGCTGGACGCTGCATGCCGAGCACCTGAGGCAGCGCTATCGGGAGAGGGGCCTGCAGCCTGCCGCTGTGGCTGCCCGCCCGGGGCTGGCCGAGGCACCGCCGGCAGAGGAGACCTCGCAGGCTGGGCAGCAGCAACAGCGGCAGCAGCAGCAGCAGCAGCACAGCGGTGGCAGCGKCGGCAAGGAGGAGCCGGCCACGCCCACACAGCAGCAGCAGCAGGCGCAACATCACACCTCGTCAGAAGAGGAGCAGCAGCCKCAGCAGCGCACCTCGTCAGAAAAGGAGCAGGAGCCGGAGCAGGAGCAGGAWCGGCATGAATGAGACGCGGCGGGGTGGCGCGCATCAAGCACGTGCGTTCTGCTCGAGTATTGCCTGTTGTTGCCTGGGTGTCGTGGGGCTGCCAGACGCACACGTGGTTGGCAAACGTGCTTGAGCTTAGCTCCTGCTTGACAGGTCAATGGCGTCCCCGTGCCGCTGCACCCATGTCTTCACATCTGTAGAGCTTGATGCTTCAGCTGCCCCGCTGCTGGTTTCCCTGTCCCTGCAGGTCATAGGCGAGCGGCTYGCGGAGCARGAGSARCCACARSTGCGGCAGCAGCTCAAGTCGTTCATCGACGGCAGCAACTGTGGAGCAGCGGTCTGCCAAGCGGCAGCGGGGGGCTCTGGAGCGGCGGCTGCGGCGCGGCCTGGGCGGCTGTGCAGCTGTAGCCGCCACGTGAGGTGTGTTAGGACCCTTGCTCTGTGCGTGTCCTGTGCTTGCCTGGCTTTGCAGCGCCGCCTTTGTAACACTACGCCTTCGACAGTTGGGTCCCATCGGCAGTTGCACAAGCAATCAGTTTCACACGGGTGGCACAGGGACAAGTGTCAGATGGATAAAGGCAACCAGCTGTGCCCCGCTGACGAGCAGCAGCAGGGATGGTCACACGCTCTCCGGTCACAGCATGGGCGCCGCCAGGCCGCTTGCGCCAGCGTGTGCTGGCTTCCACCACAGGAAGTGGGCCGCCACGGCAGCGATCAAAGGAACGCCCAAACCAACTCCGAGCCCTGCGCCGAGTGGCACTGCCCGGCTGCTCTTCTTGGCAGCGGCGGTAGTGGTTGGGGTGTCGGGGGTGCCCAACAGCGTGGCCTGCTGCACCGCGTTTTTCAACGCTGCCTTGGTGGTGTTGGRGACAGAATCGGAGGGGCTGCACAAGTCAAAAGATCGAGTCATGGCTGCATGGCTTGTATGTATTCGCGCGCAGCGAATGCTGTGGTAGAGCGGCAGTCTGTCGGTTSTCWCGCCCATGTCTTCATTACGGATTCGTTTCATCATGTGTCGAAGGAAWCGAACGAGCTGTACTTCATGCACCCACTCATGCAGAAGAGCACCTGCAGTCCATTCGCGCTGCTAGCTCGACCTCTCGGCGCTGCCTGCCGCCGGCTGCCGCCGCTCAGCGCAGGCTGCCGCCGCCCGCAAGTGGCTCCCTGCCAGGGATCCCCTTGCTCCACACATGATGTTTTGGAGGCACCTGCACGTGCATGTGGGCCAGTTACATGGCATTTTCAGGGCAAGGAGGGCGACTGGGCTGCGCCCCGGCGCAGCGCGCTCAGCGCTAGGATTGTGTGCGATTCTCGACGTTTGCAGCCTCCTTTCCTGGCAACCTGGTGTGCAGGCAGCTGAACTGACCAGCATCATGTCACCAGCAGGAGACAGCCCAACAGCAGAGGGCTCTCAGGGCGGCAGCCCTCACGCCCACGCGGCTGTGCAGGTGCAGCGTGATGTGGCTGAGGTGGCGGCTAGGAGGCAGGCTGCGCCTGCTGGACAGGCTCAGGGCGAGGGTAAGGAGGAGCTCCGTTCGCCTGCCGCTCCTCGCCCGCCGCCGCAGCTGCTTCGCCCGCGCAGCCGCACCTGTGTTTTCCCTGCACCCATCCGCCCTCCAATTAGTGCCTGCCTCGGTCAGCAACACGGTCCAAGGTGCGTCATGACTGCACATGACGATTGCCTGCTGTGCACCCGTTCTGCAGGCTGGATATCATGGGCCGACCTCTTTGGGGCTTTCCAGGTGCTGTGCATCGCAGTCAACTGGCGATTCATTTGGGAGCCGCTGGACAGCTGCTCGGCGGACTGGCGGATTGCCARCGCTGTGACTGCCACGACCGCCATCCTGCTGGCTGTGGTGTGGAGCTGGGGCGTGCGGCTGTGGCAGCTGCCGCAGTCTGACAGGCGGCGCGGCATGCACGCCTTCTGGCTGCTGCCGCTGTCGGTCGCCCTGCTGATCGTCACCAGCTGTGTGCTGGTGAGCCAGTGGGCGCAGCACTGCGCAGCGCCGCCCAACTTTCTGTGGGCCATCCTGCAAGCTGTGCTACTCACCTCCATCCCAGGCACGTTGCTTTGCTGTGCCGCCAACCTGCCGGCGCCGCCCTGTCGTGCCATGCCTGCTGGACTTCCCAACAACCTCACATGTGTTGCTTTGCCCTGCATGCAGCACTGGTGTATCTGGTTGCTTTCTGCCGCCAGACGCAGAACTGGGCACTGTCTGCTGGCTTTAAGGCAGCGATGGGCGCACTTGCCACCGGGCTGCTMTTGGTGCTGTATCACCGCACCCTCCCCTGCAAGGCCCTGCTGTGCCGCATGGCGCTTGTAGCAGTGCTCAGTGTTGCGTTCTTGCACCGGATTGCTTCCCAGCTTTGGAGGCCTTTCCAGTGGTGCATGCCCGACCCCACCAAGCTCTACCTGGAGAACCAGAGGCGGCGGGGCATCCTGGCAGGTGCGTGAGCCAGCAGAGTTGCAGCTCCAACCTCAGCCAGCAGAGTTGCAGCTCCAATCTCAGCCCTACAGCTGCTGCAGCAAGTCCACTAGCTGAGCCCACAGTGATTCAATCAAGTTGCTGTGCGCGCCTGCCATGCCTGATAGGCTCAATGTGCTGCCAACAGGTCGGTGACCCCCTCCCTCTCCTGCCTCCCTCCCCTGCAGCATCACGGCCAAACGATGCTGAACAAGCGCTCGAACTGGCCGAGGCCCTCTTTGACTCCCTCATGATCGTCTTCATCGGTGAGTGGGGTTGTTGGAATGCAGGCTTGACAGCGGTGAAGCCACCTGCAGCTCTGCATGTGCTCGACCTGGGATGCCCTCAATCACTGATTGCGTCCACAGCGCCAGTGCAGCCACATTTCGCTGTTGATGCCGCCCGTGCAACGTGAACACATGCTGCCCCTGCTGTCCAAGCAGGCCTTGATGGGTGGCCTATTTATCAGTGGCTCACGGGCATGATTGAGCAGCTGAAGGTGTGCGTGGCAGCATGAATGGGCAGTGAATGCACCCTATGCACCCACCCACCCGCGCTTGCCTGGCATGCCTTCTCACCACCTCTAAAGCATGCTGTCCCTGCTGCAACCATGGGCGAAGTGCAGGGGCCCGACGGGGAGGGCATCCCAGCAGCACTGCCAGCACCCTCGCCACTGGCAGCACACACATAGTGTGCACCAGGAGAAGCATGGGTAAGCGTGGCCCGCCCTGCTGCGGCATGTGTCGCCCCATGATGGGTCGTACAGCGCTGTGTGTGCAGCAGCCTGTGCGGCAGCCTGCACAACCGCTGCCACTCAGCCGCTCCGATGGCATGCTGACGCACATTGCGCTCGRTCAACCCTGCTGCAGCTGCGCGGCCCTCAACCCAGCCTGATGCCTGTGGMCAGCCGCCGGCGTGGGCGAGCGGCACGGCGCGCCCAGCGCGGCWGGCTGCAGGGCGTGGCGGGYGMCCSGCAGCGGCGGCAGCGAGGGGTCTGCCAGGCTTGGAGACCGCCCAGCCCGCCACTCGCGCTGCGAGCTGTCTCACAAGCCTCCCAAGCGCAGCGCAGCACGCAATCTTGATGCCTCCGCTGCACCGATTTACCCGCGGGCTGAGGCCCTCTTCATACCTCTGCAATAAATCCCTGCTCTCTATGCATGCTCCCTGAAGGCAGCGATCAACACCTCCCTGCACTGCATTGCAACAAATATACACTGGCTGGCGCGCCCAGGAGAAGAGGAGGGGGCTGCAGTGGTGGTCATGCTGGGAATGCAAGCTGATGCTGCCCATGGCACTGCTAACCGCGAGTCGCAAACCGCGAGTCGCAACCCTAAACACTGCCGGCGCCCTCGCCACAGGCAGCACACACATAGTGTGCACCAAGAGCAGCATGGGGTAAGCACGGCCCCCCTGCTGCTAAACTTCCCCTTGCCGCGCAGCGCTGCTTGTGCAGTAGCCTGTGCGGCAGCCTGCACAACTGCTGCCATTCGGCCGGCATGCTGACGCACATTGCGCTCGTTCAACCCTGCTGCAGCTGCGTGGACCTCATCCAGCCTGATGCCTGTGGGCAGCCGCCGGCGTGGGCGAGCGGCACGGCGCGCCCAGCGCGCCAAGGCGCCTTGGAAGCTGAGGGGCATGGCAGACATGCCCGGCGACAGCAGCAGCCGAGGGCTGGCAGGTTGGAGTCTGCCCAGCAGCTGCGAGCTGTCTRACAAGCCCTCCCAAGCGCAGCTCAGCACCGCAGCATCGATGCCTGCGCTGCACTGTCCTACCAGCGGGCTGAGGCCCCTCTCCATACCTCTGCGATAAATCCCTGCTCTATATGCATGCTCCCTGAAGGCAGCAAGCAACACCTCCCTGCACTGCATTGCAACAAGTACACGCTGGCGCGCCCAGGAGAAGAGGAGGGGGSTGCAGCAGCAGCCGTGGGAACAGGCCTGCTGGGAATGCATGCGAGCTGATGCTAGAACCCGTGGCGCTGCCATCTGCTGAGTTGTTAGTGAGCGGGAGACTCGACTGAGTTGCTGGAGGCAACTGGTGAAGGTTCTCTAGCCAACGCTGTGCAGAGCCACACKGCTACCGAGCGACGCAAGATGCAGCCTCGCTGCCCTGCACGCCGCCGCCGCCAGCGAGGCGGAGAGGCGCGTGGGGCTCACGGACGAGCCGCTGGGTGGGCGAGTTTATTCTTTCTCCGCATGCTGTCGATGCTGGACTAGCAGCGAGCGTGCAAGCCCGCCTGTGCTGCCGCGTTCCRGGCCAAAGTCACTCGCAGCGCCATGTCTGGCTTGTTTMAGTGGGTCGTTGGCCTGCTCTCAGGCCGGCTGCCCTGGGAACCGGAGCCCGGGACGCACGACGCACGCTTGAGGGAAGCAAAGCTTGGCGCGCAGCTGAAGAAGGAGTCTACCAAGCCGCCGGGYCAGCGAGATGACGAGTTGGTGCACAAGCTGCTGCTCGAGTATCGCTACGTCCAACTGGAGAACGAGGAGGTGGGTTGACGGTGGGGCGGCGCCGGTGTCGGCAGTGGTGCCAGCACCCCACCCTTCCACGCCTCGGGGGCAGGCCTTGAAGCTGTGTCGCCAGCCTTTTTGTGCGTACTGCAGCTGCAGGGTGCACCATCTGGCGGCATTCGCTTGCGTGCGATGCTGATGCTTGCACCTGCCGCCCCGTCCCCGTCCCCGCCCGCTGCAGGCCATCGCACATCGGTATGCACAAGTTGCCGCAATGTTTGGGCAGCCGGCCGACCATGAGTGCTGTGCCGGTGCTGGCTGGGRGCGGCAGCGGATGGCAGCCTCGTACCGCGCCCAGCATGWGCACCGCGGTCGTGCAGCCGCGTGTGCAGCTTGATTRGCTGGTGCGCTGCAGGCAAGGCAGCTGCTGTGCTTGCCGCTATTTCTGGCTACGCTGGTAGCTGGGCCAACAGACCCGCCGACACGCCCGCCTGCCCGCCCGACCCATGCAGGTAGAGAGGGCAGAGCTGAGCTGGACGCTGCATGCCGAGCACCTGAGGCAGCGCTATCGGGYGAGGGGCCTGCAGCCTGCCGCTGTGGCTGCCCGCCCGGGGCTGGCCGAGGCACCGCCGGCAGAGGAGACCTCGCAGGCTGGGCAGCAGCAACAGCGGCAGCAGCAGCAGCAGCAGCACAGCGGTGGCAGCGCCGGCAAGGAGGAGCCGGCCACGCCCACACAGCAGCAGCAGCAGGCGCAACATCACACCTCGTCAGAAGAGGAGCAGCAGCCACAGCAGCGCACCTCGTCAGAAAAGGAGCAGGAGCCGGAGCAGGAGCAGGAACGGCATGAATGAGACGCAGCGGGATGGCGCGCATCAAGCACGTGCGCTCTGCTCGAGTATTGCCTGTTGTTGCCTGGGTGTCGTGGGGCTGCCAGACGCACACGTGGTTGGCAAACGTGCTTGAGCTTAGCTCCTGCTTGACAGGTCAATGGCGTCCCCGTGCCGCTGCACCCATGTCTTCACATCTGTAGAGCTTGATGCTTCAGCTGCCCCGCTGCTGGTTTCCCTGTCCCTGCAGGTCATAGGCGAGCGGCTAGCGGAGCATGAGGATCCACATCTGCGGCAGCAGCTCAAGTCGTTCATCGACGGCAGCAACTGTGGAGCAGCGGTCTGCCAAGCGGCAGCGGGGGGCTCTGGAGNAGCATTTCACAGTTGGGGTCCAACCGGCAGTTGCGCCTGCGCAGTGTTTCNAAACCCCGCAGATGGCTGCGCCTCCCAGCTGCAGATGCGTCTGCCTCGATCAGCTGAGCAGCAGTGCACCCTCTGTGCGTGAGTGTTGACTGTTGTGCAGAGCAGCTGCAGGGCAGCACTGCTCGTCTACCAACATCACCTTCTCTTGCGTGCGGGTTTGAATTCATTAAAGACTGGGCAATAACACGCAAGTGCTGTCAGTTTAAAGAGATAAGCAAAAGAGGGCTACAGCAATCAGTTCACACAGGTGGGACAGGGACAAGTGTAGGGACAAGTGTCAGGGATAAAGGCAGGCAGCTGTGCCCCGTCGCAGAGCAGCAGCTGAGGATGGGGTCAAACGCTCTCGGGTCACAGCATGGGCGCCGCCAGGCCGCTTGCGCCAGCGTGCGCGGGCTTCCACCACAGGAAGTAAGCCGCCGTGGCAGCGATCAAAGGAACGCCCAAACCAACTCCGAGTCCAGCTCCCAGCGCCACTGCCCGGCTGCTCTTCTTGGCAGCGGTGGTGGTGGCGGGGGTGACGGGGGTGCCCGGCAGCGTGGCCTGCTGCACCGCGTCCTTCAGCGCCGCCGTCGTCGTGGCTGCTTGGAAGTTGGACAGGCTGCAGTGTATGGATGGCAGATGGTTGGTCGCTTAGCATAAAACCGAAGTGGCACATGCAGCAGCAACCCAATGTGCTAGGTAGGTAGCCCAGCCCAGCGTGTGCCGTTCACTCCAGCCCACCTGATCTCGCCGGTTGCCAGCTTGGCAACGTTGTCGGACAGGACCGTCTGGCTGGCCACGGACGCCTGTAGCGGGGGCCAGTGCTTGCATATTCCAATTATGATCACTTTCCAATGCACACTTGCAACTGTGCATGCCTGCTGCTGCCAAGCCCGGCCACCAACAACCAGCTGCTCCCATGCCCGCCCACCTTCTGTACCGCTTCCACCGAGTCGCTGGTCTCGATCAGGCTGTTCATGGCTGCCATCGAGTTTGCAACTGCCTCCAGCACCGCGCTGCTCAGGGTGGTGAGCTCGGCGGGANGGGATGGAGGCGGCCGCCAGNCGTGTTGGCNGATCTGCACCAACTGCTGCACCAGAGCGCCCGAGGTGAAGTCTGCAAGGGGGAGANGGGGGCGGGCGGGCGCACGGTGTGAGTTCAAGTGAGATGTTGTGCATATAGGCGTTGGGGCGTGGCTGCACAGGTGAAGTAACCAAGAGTGAACAACCCTCCGCCCTTNCCAGNCCCATNGCGCACTGACCCAGGGCCTGCACCGTCGCATCGCCCAACAGGCGCCGGCCGGCTGTGGTGGGCACCACGCTGCTGGCCAGCGAGCGCAGCACTGCCTTGCGGGCGGCGGGCAGGTAGGTGCTGCTGTTGGTGAGCAGCTTGGCTCCCACCAGCACCAGCTGCTGCAGCTGAGCCTCGCGGCGGTAGACGCGCTTGGCATCGCTGTTGCCTGCCGCAGATGCCTGCAGGGCATGGCATGGGCGGGGCAGGTAAGCGTGAGAGGGTGCCATTGCCTCAAGCAGCTGTGGATTCCTGCACTGCTGCCTGGCCCTCCCTTTGCATGGCCGTGCACGCCTGTACCACCCAAGCATCCCTTCTCACCGCCAGCGAGTCGGTTGTCAGCAGCTCAAAGGTGGTGGGCAGGCCAACAGCATCAAGCAGGGTGGCAGCAGCCACCCCGCTGCTGTAGGCTTGCGCATGGGTCAGCAGGGTGGTGAGCGGAGAGATGACAAACTTGGCGGAGCACGAGGCTGGGTGCGGCGCGGCAAAGGGGAAGTGCACCGCCAGCAGGGAGGTGGCGTCGTGGCACGCCGTGCTGCCGCTGGCGACCTGCAGGGGCGGGACGGGGTGGCGAGGGGAGCAGGTTGCCGGTGCACGTAGGAAGGTTTGCACTGGAAGGCAGCACTGTGCAGTGCACCGCATTGCACGACCAAAGCCTCCCCTCGAGCCAGCCCTGGCCACCCAACTCACCGTCTTGATGGCCTCGTCGGCGGTGTTGACGTACAGCACACCCAGGCCGGTAGGGGTGGTGCGCGCGGCAAACGCAAACTGCCCGGCGGTGATGGCGGCGCTGGGCTCGCCGGTGCCCAGGACGCCATCAGCGGTTGTGTCAGCCCACACGGTGCAGCTGTTGAGATAGCCTGCGCGGGGGGCAGGAGCTCAGGTTGCTGGGGAGGTGCCATGCGGATCATCCCACATGCCCTCACGACAGGTGGTCAAGTCGTGTGAGCCCCTGCAGCAAACGCCCTCCCCACCGCTCACCGTCGTATGCAACGCCTTGGCACAGCGGCAGCTCGGGGTTGGGAGACGGGGAGGGGGAGGGAGACGGAGAGGGGGAGGGCGAGGAAGATGGGGAGGGGGACGGGGATGCGGAAGGAGAGGGTGAAGGGGAAGGAGATGGAGAGGGGGAGGGCAGTGGAGACAGGGAGGGAGATGGAGATGGCGAGGGAGATGGCGAGGGGGAGGCGGTGGTGTTGGTGTCCGATGGCGGGGTGCCCGGCAGTGGTGTGTGCTCAACAGCAGCCAGAAGCGCGTCCTCGCTGGTTGCAGTCAGGAAGGCGTCCAGACTGCAGTGCAGGTGCGAAGAGCCACCCTCAGCAGTGCCATGTGCAGCAGTGTTGCCTTCAAGTATGCAGCCAGGACACGCCCATCTCCGTACAACCCTGCCAGGTCTGCCTGCCCACCTGATCTCGCCCGACATGAGCAGGGCAACATTGTCCAGCAGGAGCGTCTGGCTGATCAGGGATGCCTGCAGCAGGAATGCGGTGATGGAGAGACAATGTCTGTCCTGAAACAAGCCTCAGCGCACAGAACGGCAATTAGCAGCTCCCAAGCAGTTCCCGGCCCTGCCGCACCAACTGCTGCGCCTACCCACCTGCTGAACAGCGTCGATTGTGGGGCTGGTCTCGATGATGGTGTTCATGGCGGCAATGGCGTTGGCGACGGCCTGGAGCACGCCGCCCTCAATGGGGATCAGGTCGGCTGGGGCAATCGAGGCATCCGCCAGCTGGTTGGCCAGCTGCAGCACTTCCTCCAGCAGTGCGCCCGAGGTTAAGTCTGCAAGGCAGGGAGGGCAAGCAGGTCTTGAGCACAACCAGGAGGGCGGGCATTCCTGAATTAGGACGGAGGGATGCCGAGCAGGTCAGATTCAGGGCCAGCTGCTGTCGAATCTCCCCTGCTCACTCAGGGGCTGCGCGGCGGTGTCGGCCAGGAGGCGCCGGCTGCCGGCGGTGGGCGCAGCGGACTCTGCCAGGGACGCCAGGACGGCCTTGCGGGCAACAGGCAGGTAGGTGCTGTTGTCTGTGAGCAGGTAGGCTCCCAGAAGCACCACCTGCTCCAGCTGCACCTCGCGGCGGTACACATGGTTGGCGTCGCCGCTGCCGGCGATGGCGGCCTGCAAACCGGGCGGGAGCCAGAGGCAACATGTGGTCAGAATCCTGGGGTGCATGTGGGGCACATGCAGCGCAGCGCAGAGCCCAAGCAGGCGTAAGGCAAGCTGCGTGGCATACCGGCTCTCCAGCGCTCCTGCAGGCACCCCGCCTCACCGCCAGCGAGTCCTGGGTCAGCAGCCCAAAGGTGGTGGGCAGGTTGACAGACTCCAGCAGGGCGGCGGGGGTCAGCCCGCTGGTGTATGTCAGCAGGGTGGTGAGCGGCGAGATGACAATCTTGTTGGAGCTGGAGGTGGGGCGCGGCGCGGCAAAGGGGAAGTGCACCGCCAGCAGGGAGGAGGCGTCGTGGCACACTTCGCTGCCGCTGGCGACCTGCAAAGGTCGGTGTGTGAAGTGGGATGGGAGGCAGGAGGAGCAGCCAGGCAGTTGTCGGCAGGTGAGCATAAGCACAACAAACTGCAGCACAGCATGCGCCGGCCTGCCTCCATGGTGCATCCTGCTCGCCACTCACCTCCTTGCTGTCCTCATCGGCGGTGTGGATGTACAGCACGCCGAGACTGCTGGATGTGGTGCCTGCAGCGAACGCAAACTTCCCGGAGGTGATGGCGGCGCTGGGCTCGCTGGCGCCCTTGATGCCGTCGCCATTGGTGTCGGCCCACACGGTGCAGCTGGTCAGGCAGCCTGGGGAGAAGTGGGGCGGGAGGGAGGGCAMAGTTGCTGGGACAGGCATGCACTGCAGGCGGAGGAGTGCAGCAGGCACACAGCCGCGCACTACTCTTGCATATTTCATGCAGTTGACAGTGCACCTCCCCTGCCTCTGCCCGCACCGTCGTACGCCACGCCCTGCCACACGTCAGAAGAGGGCGGCGGCGAGGGGGACGCATCGGGGGACGGGCTGGGCGAAGGCGAGGGGGACGCATCGGGGGACGGGCTGGGCGATGGCGAGGGAGAAGGGCCGGGGCTGGGGCTGGGGCTCGGGCCTGCATGGGAGGTGGGGAGGTGCGTTGGGTCAGCACAGCTGATGGGACGGCGCAGCACCCACGTCGACGGCTAAGTACCTCAAGGTACTCACCGCCGTAGTACCCACCATAGTAGCCTCCTGCACCTCCTTCATCGCCATAGCCAGCACCATCAACCTGGCCCACCGGCCAGGCCAGCGTGCGGCCGGAGGTGTGGTCGCCCGCCGGCTCGGAGAACGCCGCCAAGAACTGCGGGGAAGACGGGCGGATACGGCGGGTTGGGTGGTGTGAAGCTCCAAACGCTGGCTGTACATGTATCCAGCCCATCTGGCAGCCTCACCAGTTCCTCAGCCTCGGCATCAAAGGCGGCAGAGCCTGCGGCAGGGGAGCGAAGGCGGGCGGCGGCGGTTGAGGGGCGGCGGCGGTTGAGGGGCGGCGGCGTGGCGGCGGCAGGTCGGCGGGCCTCGGAGCGCGCGCCGGGRATCTAGTAGCATTTCAGGATTGATGAGAAGTTGTTTGCGCGCAGGGGGGCCGCCGCAGCGGCGGCAAAGCGCGGGTTCGTTTGCGCACTCGCCGCCGCCGGCAACATCACGGCTCCCGCAGCGCCCAGGCACCCACCGTGGACCGCTGAGATCGAAGTGGCCGCCAGTAGCGCGACCAGCAGCAGGGCCGCAGCGCGCGCAGCCATCGTGCCAACCGGCGTCTTTGTGTTTGTCAACAGCACGCTTCTGTGGCCCAGCTTGAGGCCACAGTGAGAGGGGAATGCGGCAGGAGGCCTGGCAAACGGCTAAAGTGGCGGCCGCCGCATGGGCCATGCCGCCCGGCGGCTACACGCCACTGTGGACCTGCCATTCTCAACGCTCCTTCTTTGCCTTTGTTGCTTGAGAAACACCCCCGGGGCCACTTGAAACCCCAATGCTGCTGCTGAACAAACAGGCGCAAGCACCCACATGCAAGACCGCCATGCCTGCTGTGGTCGGCCCAACGTGCCTTTCCAGGTGGCGTGGCTTTGCACCCAAGTAGCAGCAAATGAACGTCAATAGCCGCGCCCGCTGGACTGCCACAGCCGCTGCTGGTAAGCGGCCGCGGCCTGCGGGTCGGGCTGCGCTGCCRGCACTTGGGTGGCGCCATCGCCCCGCTGCTGCTGCGCCCACTGCCCGCCTCCCGCCTGCTGCGCCGCCCAGTAGCCGCCTGCCCCTTGCTGCCCCCAATCCCCGCTGGCGTGGCCGCCCTGGCCATCGACCGCGCCACCCGCCTGGTACGCGCTGCCCTGTGGCAGCATGCCGCCATATGCCCCGCCCCAACCCTGCGCCGCGGCTGCCCCTGGATACTGCTGGTACTGCTGTGGCGCCGCGGCTGCTGCTCCACCGGCCGTGCGCTGGTCAAACACCAGCATGTGGCCGGGGTCGGCTSGAGACACGCTGTACACATCTTCTCGAGCCGGCCCCTGACCCTGCTGCTGATGCTGCTGCTGACTGTACAACGCCTGCTGCGCTGCGCCGCCAAAGCCAGGCGGCAGCATTTGCCCGCCACCGCCTGCTGCTGGTGGGGGCTGGTGGCCCGGCAGCGGCGGCGGCGGCTCGTAGCTGGGCATGGGCCGCCGAGCAGGCGGCTCGTCTGGGGGCAGCGGCGGTGCCTGCTGGTGTGCCACATACAGCGCCGGCGCTGATGTCCCATGGTGCAGCAGGCGGGGCGGTGTAGGCCCTCCCTGGTGCTGCCCCTGCCCTCCTGCCGCAGCTGGAGCGCTGCCTTCAGAGGCAGCGTGCTGAGATGGGTGCAGCCCCCGCAGCGGCGCCCATCGCCCGGCACTGTGACTGCGGTCAGCTGACCCCAGCGGGTGCTGCCGCCCGCTGGTCGCAGGCGTGCCTCCCATGCTGCCCGGCGTGCCGAAGCCAGGAGGCAGCGGCGCGGCTGTAGCCGCCTGCTGATGCTGCTGCTGGCGCGGCGCCCAAGCATGCTCGTCGGCGCCCTCTGGCAGGGGTGCGTTCAGGCCTGGATACTGCACACAGCACTCCAGCTGAGCTGGCACTGCATCACCATCCTCCTCTGCATCAGATGAGGCGCTGCTGCTGCCGCCCCCCAAGGGTATGAAGTCCTCCAGCAGCTCATCTGCAGCTTGCCGCCTTGCCGCTGCTTCTGTTGACGTCTCTGCTTGGCTACCTGCCGCTGCCGCTGCTGCTGCCGGTGCGTTGCTGCCCCCCAGGGCTGCCGACGCCTCCCTTGCCGCTGCTGCGCCGTCTGCCTCTGCCGTCCCCACCGCCTTCGCCGCTGCTGCTGCACCTCCGTTTGCTGCCGGTGGCTGACCAGCCTCTGTTAGGTAGCCAGGGGGCATGCCAAGCTCTCGCATGCGGTGCAGCCAGGGCGGCGGCGCCAGCGGCCCTGCAGGGGAAGCAATCAGGCACACGCGCTGGACACCCAGTGCTGCCGCCCTGCAAGCGCGCGGCCATGTTGTCCAGCGCATCAGCAAGGGGATCCCCAAGGCAGTGCCGCTGGATTTCCGGCAGCGCTGCCTGCTGCATCCATGCCTTACCCAAGCCAGGCAACACCCCTGCGGCCGCACCGCTACACTACTGCTGCTGCTGCAACTCCCGCTGTTCAGCCCATGCGACCGCAATCGCACCTATGCCCAGGGCTCTTCGCAGGCCCTCGCTCAGCTGCCCAGGCTCGAGGCCCGCAAACTCCCCAGGCGTCTGCTCAGCTGGGTTGCGCTCACTGCCGCCCTCTGCACCCTGCACAGCACAGGTGCATCGCAGAGTGACCGGGAGGTAAGGATGCTGGGGAGGCAGCCCTGCTGGCAAGGTGAAAAGGCTGGCGAGGCAGCTCATGCCCGTAAGCCACACCCATGCGCGTAAGCAGCACCCAGCGCTGCAGCTGGTACCTGAGACAGGCCTGATGTCTGCAGGCAGTGGCATGCCTTTGAGGCACTCACATTCCACAAAGAGCGATGTATAGGGAGACGCAATGGCACACCTAAAGGCAACAGCCCCTCACACCTGCAGGTAGTAGCGCTTGGCTGCTGAGCGGTAGGCGGCCCCAGACCGCTCCGCCTGCTCCCTACAGTGGAGAGGAAAGTATTGGGCAGTAGGCAGAATGTAGACATTGAACGCAGTAGAGTACAGGTGATTCTGTGTGGTGTGCAGCTCAGTGCACACAAATTGAGTGCAGCAGAGGGGGCGACCGAACAGCTGGGCAGCCGGGTGCCCGCCTTCTGTGCAAGCCAGGACTGCCACATCCCAAACCATCCTCCGCCTGCCTGCCTGTCTGCGGGCCGTTCAAAAGAAGAGCCGCAGCCCCCAGACATCCCTCCACTGGTACAAGCTGACCGCTTCGACGGGACTTTTGGGGCTGGCGAAAAGTGTCAAAACTGGACTAGACAGGACCTCCCCTCACCGCTTGCTCTCCTCCACCAGCTGCCTGTCCAGCTCCTTCCAGCAGTCACGCAGGCTGTGGGCGTAGCTTCCGCAGTTGAAGCACCTGCGGGCGGCAAGCAAGGGCAGGTGTGCCCGGCAGAGCGATATTGGACAGGTGTGCTGCTGGGTGCGCACCCAGCAGCCGCCTAGAGAAATGTGCCTCGGTGCGCGATGTGCCTTTTCCACCTGCTGCTCAGCTGCATGTGTGCCAAAACTTTTGGGGCAAGCAGTTCCTCTGCAGCTCACTCCCACCCTCACTACACAAAGGATTGCGGCCCCGCCATCCGCCACCCACCGTCCGCTGTTGCGCAGTCGTTTGACAGGCCTGCCCGCCGCGCTTGCCGCCGCTGCGTCAGCCGCCACCAGAGCGCTGGCAGCCGGGCGCTTGCGGGTGGAAAAGTGCAGCTGCGCATCTGTGCTGCGATCGTACCGGGGGACGTCACCCACCTGCGGGGGGATGCAGCATCAGCGCAGGTTGACGGGCCGCACACAGCGACAGCCTAATGCGCAAAGAGCCAAGGTCTACCAGAAAGGACGACCTCCCATCAACAGCTTGTCAAATGCTCCATTCGCGCACCCGCTCGTAAGAGATGTTGAACCACATGGTGGCTGCGCCGCTGCGCTCGGGTGCAGACGGCACGTCTTCCATCACCGGCGCCGCGCCCGGCCCCACCTGCGGGCCAGTTAATGGCAGCATCCAAGAATGTTGCATGTGTTTGCATGGATGAGTGCGCGCTTGAACGATACAAAACGGTGCAGCATACACGCTTGGCAGGGCCCAGCGTCTGCACAGATGCGTCGATGGGCGGTGGGTGCACATCTGAAGCTGAATGCCTTGTTTCAGTGCGCGAATCGCTGGATGCAGCAATCAAGACACCACACACACACCTCCATGGCGCCAGGCGCATAGCTGAGCGAGCCGCTGAGCAGGCTGGGCGGCACATAGCCAACCGGGTATTTAGCTACATGCCAGTCGGCCCAAGAGCGCAGCGCTGCATCCAGCTGCTGCCGGGACTCGCTGCAAAGGAAGGCGAAAGCTTCGGTTGGTGGAGCTGACTGTTTGGAAACATTGCGGCGGGCAGCAGCGGTGCGTGCAGGCGGCAGGCGGTGGCGCTCACGGCGGCAGGTTGAGGTAGTGCAGCTGCACGGAGGCGGGCTGAGCTTCTCCCTCAACCGCGTGCGTTCGTTTGCGGCGCCGATCGGCGAGCTCCGCGACGCTCATAGCGCTCGCAGTTTCACCAAGGCCCCATCCGTAGCTGTTGCGCCAAGTGCAAGCGCTGCAATGACTCGAGCGAGGCCCGGGCGCGTCAGATGTGCCGCGGTTATGCGCGCAGAGCGCTGTTGGCCAACCCGCCGCCGAGGTGGCGCCGCCAGCGGGCGCGACGCATTGGGAGCTGCTACTGGGCTGCCTCCACTCAGTCCTTAGGCTCTCTTGCACTATGATCCGGTCAACAGGTTACAGATGGGTACATGTGCATGTTCGGGGAGAGTCAACGGTAGGGGTGGAACGGAAACGTGGGCGAAGCAGGGGTCAGTGTGAGCAGGGACGAATCGAGAGCAAGAGCAAGAGCAGATCAGAGCAAGCAGAGTTGAGCGTGGAAGGGTATGGGGTGGACCACCCCAACCACGCTCGGTCTAAGATTTCAAGCAGCACTGCAACCAGCAAGCTGCACTACTTGCCGGCCGGGCGCGGCTGCACCATGCCAGGTGCAACCATGCCAGGTGCAACCATGCCTGGCATGCCAGGCATTAGCGCACCCGGAGCCAGTGCCTGCATGCCTGCCGGCAGGCCGGGCATGCCAGGCTTGCCGGCTGCTGCCGCCGCCGCCGCCGCTGCCTGCACCGTGGGCAGCAGCATGGGCGGCTGGCCGGGCTGTATAAGGAAGGGCAGCAGGCCCTGCGGGGTGTTGATCAGCTGGACCGAGGCACCCGGAGGCAGGCCAGGCGGCTGGCCGGGCCGCACCATGCCCGCCGCACCCGGCACCATGCCAGCTTGCAGCATGCCTGGCAGGCCCCCAGGTCGGGCTTGCTGCGCTAAGAGCTGCGCCTGCAGCTGCTGCTGGGCCTGCATGATGGCCGCTGCGTTGGGCACCGCTGCCGCCCCCGCCACCGGCAGGCGCGCCGCGCCACCCGGCAGCGCCGCCGCAGCTGCTGCGCCTGGCACGACTGCCGCGGGTGCCTGTGCTGCTGCTGCCGTGGGCGTGGGCATGGGTGGCGGCAGCGGCACCTTCTTGGCCAGCTGCTGCTGCAGCAGGCGCTCGGCCACCGCATCCGAGGCTGCAGGGGCGGGAGGGGGTGGTTGGGGCTTTGGTTGGTTGCCGGTGCGGACATCAGGATGAGCGGCAACCAGGCGTGACTTGCCAGATTGCATCAAGTGGCCACAGCTGGGCCTGAGCGGGCCAAAGCAGCAACAGCAATACAGGGCAAAGCATGATGGGGCACAGCCTGTGCCGCACAGCCCCCCAGCCTCTCACCCGTGCTGGCCCGGGCCCGCGCCATCACCAGTTCTCGCGCCCGCCCCGGCGGCAGCCGCGCCGCAAAGCGCGCCAGTGACAGCGCATACATGCCGGGAGGCAGCCAGGGGTTGACAGGCCGCAGCACCTGCAGATGGGAGGGTTTGGCATGTGGAGTTGCGCGGCGTGAGCAGCGGCGGCGGCAGCAGCTTGTTGGCTGGAGTGCTGGTTGCTCCTGGCCTGGCATTCAGCAGAGCAGCACAAGCAGTGCACTGTATGCATGCTGCGCAGTCCCGCCTGCTGACGTAAGAGTGCAAGGCTTCCATGTTTCACCTCTGGAACAAGCCACCCACAAGCTCGGCGCACTGGAAACACCACACACCTGCCGGCCGTTGCCCCAGGCCACACCCTCCGATGTGGTGCCTGCGCCCAGGCCGCGCCACGCACGCACGTTGGCATCGCGCACCGGCCGCCTGCGGGGGGCGGGGCAGGATATAGAAGACATGATTCAGGCGTGGACAGCCTGTGGATGGCATGCAGCAGTGGGCAGGCGCGAAGTGAAGCACGGCCGGCGCAAATCCTGTCCAAATTCCACCCACCGTCTGCAGCAGCACTGAACAGGCATGAGCATAGATGCATGGCCATCAGCGGCAGTGGCAGCAGCAGCACACTGCATGAGTCGTCGCAGCAGCAGCCCGCCTCACATGTACGAGGCGCGGATGTTTTCGTCGTCGTGCTCGTCGTACGCGCTGGCCAGCCCCGCCTTTTTCAGCACCTTGGCCTCCTGCGCCGCGCGCTGCTCCGCCCTGCAGGTGGGCGCAGGAAGCAGAAAAGCACCTTGGGTCACTGTTGAGGACGTGCAGCCAAGCTGCAGGTTCGGAGGCCACCCACCCACAGCAGGCACAGAGCTGTGCTCAGCAAGACCTGCAATGCGATGCGCACCGCGTCTGGCCGCGCAGCTTGCCTCGCTCCGTCTTCTGCTGCGCCTTGACCCCAGCCACCAAAACAAAGCACAACCAGCCCACATGGACCACAAAGCTGTGCTATAACTACGCCCTTTGGCTCACCGCATCTGTCCGCGCAGCTTGTCGCGCTCTGCCTTCTGCTGCGCCTTGACCGCCGCATTGTGCTTGCGCGTCATCATCGCGCTGGCCCGCAGGTTGGTCTTGCCTTGCCTGCGTGGAGAGGAGGAGACAGGGGCAGCAATGCCAGTGAAACAGAGAGCGCAAGCAAGGTGGGGGGACGGTGCGCAGGTCGGTCTTGCCTTGCCTGTGTGGAGGCAGGGGTGCACCCCCGAGGAAACCTCACATTGCCAGCGGTGCG
Organism: Chlorella ohadii; assembly: GCA_025026875.1. NCBI lineage: Eukaryota > Viridiplantae > Chlorophyta > Trebouxiophyceae > Chlorellales > Chlorellaceae > Chlorella > Chlorella ohadii. Next base: position 170,347 of record JADXDR010000042.1, on the reverse strand, counting down.
ATGTGGTCGAACTGCCTCACAAAAACCAGCAAGCACAGCTTCCCACCCCACCGCACAGAAATCTCACATGGCCAGCTCCACGATGCGGTCGCACTGCCCCGCCAGCAGCTTGGCGTAGTTCCACACCGTGCCGCCCTGGGCGTTGTAGGTCAGCGCGTTGTCAAACATGAGCCTGCGGGGGTGGGGTTTGAAAGGTGTTCATGTGGGTGGATAGGGCAGAGAATTGTGTGGAGAGCAAGCTGTGAGAGGTGAGGCGGAAGTTGTAGGTGAGCGCGTTGTCAAGCATGAGCCTGCGGGGGTGGAATTAGGGAAATGGTTAAGCATGTGTGAGCGGCTGAGGCGGAAAGGCAGGAGCAGCTGCTGCTGCGGGGGCTGAGGTTGTATCAGGCGAAGCCTGCAGGGCAACCATCAGCTGCTCTGGCGATGCTGGCTGCCCCTCCAACTTGGCTAACCGCAGATCCACCATCCAACCAAGCAGCGGGCAATGCAGTCCACAGCAGCTCACTTCATGTCTGCGCGCAGCTCGTCCCACGTGCTGTACTGGCCCTTGGAGGCCTTGGTCTTCATGGTGGAGAAGTCCATGGGCTGCTTGATGACCGAGAAGTAGCCGGGGGCCTGCGAGCGGGAACAAGTGAAACACGGACCGGTAAAGACAGTGGGGTGGTGAAGTGGTACAAGCATGGGCTGCTTGGCTGCCAACCGCACGCCAGCCCGGCCGCAAGCCAACCCCGCCAACAACAGGGAAACCAGCCCCAGCTCACGATGGCCTCCGTCACCGGCTCCTTGAACATCGAGTGGATGTCCTTCTTCTGGCAGCGCACCAGCAGGCGCTCGAAATCCTCCCGCTTGGGCGGCCCGGTGGACAAAGCGGGCACAGCAGGCATGCGCCGCCGCCCCTCGCCGCCGCCGCCGTCGCCCAGCCCGCCCCACAGCTGGTCGGTGCCGGCTGTGTCTGCTGCCTCTGCGCCTGCAGCAGCGCCGGTGCGGGCGTCTGAGGGGGCGGGGCCGCCGGCTGACAGGCCTAGGCCTGTGGAGGAGGGGGCAGTGACCGCCTTGTCGGCGGCGTGCTTGCTGCACGAGGGGGAGGGGTGGGTGGAGAGGGTTGGCAATTGCATCCAGGGTGCATGCCATGCATGGGGCGACAATGACGAGTAGCTGAATGGGCAGTCATAGCAGCTGCAGGCTTCCACCCTATCGCTGTGTGCAGCAGGGGAGCCCCCCCTACAAAATCCGCGCCGCAACCCAGGCGGTGCCCACCTGCGCAGGCCCCAGGTGCGCGGTACCAGCGGTTCCTCGGGATCCCACTCGTCCAGGTCCGCATCCCCAATCCCCAGGTCCCTGCAGCACAGGGCGGCAGCACAAGGCAAGTCAGTGGGCTGCAGGCGGCAGCAGCAGCNAGGAGGGGGGNAGCAGCAGCGGCATGCCAGCCGGCAAACCTGCTGCACGTGCCTGCTGCCCTGCAAAATTCAGCGCTGCCGACCTGGCAGCGTGCGCATGGCTGCACAGCGGCCAAGCAGCTGAAATGCACCGCCGGCTCAAAGCAGCAGCAGCAGCAGCAGCAGCAGTGCTCGCAATGCAACATGCCCCACACATCAGCAACCCCGGCTCGCAATGAACGGGCAACCACAGCACCAGACCGCTCACCGCAGCTCCTTGAGGTCGGCTCGCGAGCGCTTGGAGGCGCGGCGGGAGGGGCGGGCCTCTGGGGAGCCAGCATAGTCCTCATCCGAGTCAAAGTCAAAGTCAAACTCGTCGATCGCGCGCTTCTTGCGGCCGGGCTTGCCCTTGCGGGCGGCGGCGCCGGCGGCGGCGGCGCCAGCACCCACCTTGGGCCGGCCAGCACCCACTTTGACCTTGGGCCGCGGCGCGCC
>JADXDR010000042.1:115565-161180 GCA_025026875.1 Chlorella ohadii | reverse complement strand
CTGCGYGTGACTTTGGCCYGGAACGCGGCAGCACAGGCGGGCTTGCACGCTCGCTGCTAGTCCAGCATKGACAGCATGCGAAGACAGAACTACCCCGCCCACCCAGCGCCTCGCCCGTGCCCCACGCGCCTCTCCGCCTCGCTGGCGGCGGCGGCGTGCAGGGCAGCGAGGCTGCATCTTGCGTCGCTCGGTAGCGGTGTGGCTCTGCACAGCGTTGGCTAGAGAACCTTCACCAGTTGCCTCCAGCAACTCAGGCAGTCTCCCGCTTTACTAACAACTCAGCAGTTGGCAGCGCAGTGGGCAGCATCAGCTTGCATGCATTCCCAGCAGGCCTGTTCCCACGGCTGCTGCTGCASCCCCCTCCTCTTCTCCTGGGCGCGCCAGCCAGCGTGTATTTGTTGTGGTGCAGGGAGAGCGGCAGTCGAGCGCTGCCCTGAAGCTGCATGCAGGACATTGCATGCGTAGGGAGCAAGGATGCATGCCAGAGGTGCGGCGAGACAAGGCCAGCAGCGTTTGCAGGGAGGGGCGGCAGTCCGCAGGCAGAAGGATGCAGCACAGCCATCCAGGCAGCTGCCTGGCTGCCCAACAGTGGGGAGGTAAGGGCTGCTGGCCAGCAGGGAAACTGGGCACAAGTGCAGTGCTGTGCCGCACTGTGAAGNTACGAGCACACAAGCTGGCGTGTTGCGAGCGACGCCGGTGCGGCTGAGCCGTGGCTGCCTAAGCCGCATGGCGGCCGCCTAAGCCGCCATGCCATACTCTTTGGTCCACGCCTCGAACCGCCGCAGCTGCTCTCGCCCCACTGACGGCTTGATGGCTGCTGCTGCGGTGGCAAAGTCGGCGGCGTCGATGGGGCGCACCTGCGGGGTGGCGGCAGGGAGGCAGGAGCAGTCGGTTTGATGTCGGATGCTTCTCTGCAAAGCAGCTCTCGCTGCCGAGTAGCTGCTAATCGCATCGCAGCAAGGTGGGGTTTGAATTACAGTGCAACGAGGCAAGGGTACCCTCCTGCAGCTCTGGCCGTCGCCCCTGATGGCGTCATGGGCTAGCTAGCATACAGCGCAGCGCTGTGCAGCCACAGCACGGCATGGCACGGCATAGCGCAGCGCAGCACGCACCGCCTCTGCTGGCGTGGTCGCAATGGCGGGCCCCAGCTCTCGCAGCGCCTGCATGGCCGCTTCTTTGCACAGAGCCGCTAAGTCACTGCCACTGTAGCCGTCTGCAGGCAGGCAGGCAGGCAAGTTAGAGGGCAGGTCAACTACAAGTTGGCAGTGCAGTGAACGGGCAGCGCCTGCACCCACCTGTACCCGCACCTGCGGCGTACAGACTGCTGGGGTTTGAACCAACATTTTGAACCAAAAAAAACCGAAGTTGAATCCAACATGCTCCCGCCCACCCCCCCGTGGCTGCCACGATTCGGTCCAGCTCCCGCCCGCCCAGCTTGCAGCGCTGGCCTTGGAGCAAGTGCGACATAGCCACAAGGCAGCAGCTAAACNAACCACCCACCCGTGGCTGCCACGATTCGCNTCCAGCTCCCGCCCGCCCAGCTTGCAGCGCTGGCCCTTGAGCAGGTGAGACATAGCCACAAAGCAGCAGCTAAACAACCACCCACCTNGTGGNCTGCCACAATTCGGTCCAGCTCTCGTCTGCCCAGCTTGCAGCGCTGGCCCTTGAGCAGGTGCTGGACCATGGCCCTTCGAGCCTCAGGGTCGGGAAGGGGCACATAGATGCGCTTGGGCAGGCGGCGCCGCACCTGCGAGAGAAGGACAGGTGGGCAGGAGTGGTTGTTAGCTTGGCATCTCGTTTACCGACCACCAGCGCGAACAAACGCTTGCGCAAGCGCCGCCGCACCTGCGAGAGAAGGGCAGGTGGGCGGCAATCATACCAGTTGGGCGCACGAAACGAAGCAAGCAGGTGACGCCAACTCCAGCATGTATGTATGCATAGGCCCACAGTCAGCGGAGCATACGCAGCTTGCCAAGGAGCTTGCAACAAGCGTTGAGCCAACTACAGAATCGCTCCACGCACCGCTTCATCTAGGTCCCAGGGCCGGTTGGTGGCGCCCAGCACCACGAGCCGGTCAGAGCCGCTCGCCACCCCGTCAAACTGCGAGGGAAGGGGCCAACATGGCTTAACACGCTAGGCAGGAGTCCCAGCTCAACGAATGTGACCGCAGTGCGAGCTGTTGCTCGCCACCCCGCCAAACTGCGCAGCGAGGGGCAGCGTTGCTCACGACGTTGGACCAAGGTCTGGCTCAACACGGGTGGGTGGCTGACCATCTGTGGGTTGATCATGAGATGCCCAGCCGCCCATCCACACCCATGCCCACACGTTTGTTTGTGTTTTTTGTTGTTTATTTTTGGCCAACCTGCACCAGGAACTCGGTTTTGAGCCGCCGGCTGGCCTCGTGCTCGCCGGACGAGCGCTCGGACAGGATGCTGTCGATCTCGTCTGCACAGTGGAGCAGCGGGTGTGCAGCTCACATGCCGCGAGCAGTTGGGGCGGCACCAGCTGGGCCCTTCTTGGCGCCAGTTCAGCATCGCAGAGCACGAGGGAAATGGCACTGCAAGCCCTCCCCTGCCTCCGAGCCTGTATGGACCTCAGCACTTGTAACTCACCAATGAAGATGATGGCCGGCTGGTTGCGCGCCGCAACTCGAAACAGCGCCCGCACCAGCTTCTCTGCATCGCCGTGCCACCTGCAACACGGGGTGGGCTGGTCACGTTTGCTTGCAGGCAGATTGGAAGCCTCAACAACAATCTACTCGTAGCCCAGCCCTGCGCAGCAAACCTGCTGCGGCAAACCTACTGCAGGCAAAAGGTCCCCACCTGCTGGTCAGCGAGGCTGCCGAGATGTTGATGACGGTGGCCCGCGTCCCGAAGACAAGTAAGTTAAAGTAGCAGCAAGTAGTAACACCGCATGCACTAGCACTGCCCACCTGCTAGTCAGCGAGGCTGCCGAGATGTTGAAGAAGGTGGCTCGCTTCGGCACCAACAAGCAGTCACAACACATGCGCAAGTGCTGCGCACCTGCTAGTTAATGAAGCTGCTGAGATGTTGAAAAAGGTGGCGCGCGCCTCGTGGGCCAACGCCTTGGCTAACAGCGTCTTGCCATTGCCTGGGGAGGCGAGGAGCGCGGTGGGGTGGTTGCAGGGTCATCTCAGCTGGGCAAGCAAGTGCACAGGCACCGCAGAGGCTGCTGCACACAGGACGCACTGTGGAGCCGCCAGCATACAGTGATGCATCACAAAGCAGCGCGCTCTGCTGCTCCAGCTGCCCTGACCCTCACCCGGCGGACCGTACAGCAGCAGGCCGCGGGCGGGAGCACGGAGCCCTTGGAACAAATCCGCTCGCCACGTGGGCAGGATGACCATCTCTAGAAGGGCCTGCACAGTGCAGCAGATAAGTTGTAAAGCGCTCATGACCCCTGTTTGGCACTATCCACAAAACAGCAGTTCTCAGTTGCAAGGGGCTTGTGGCCCGGGTTTGGCACATTTCCATCCACCACCCACACTGAGGATGCCCCCCGTTCAGTTGCTGTGCAGCCATTGAGCTTGCCCCGCAGCAGCGGCACTTGCCTGCTTCGCACCCGCTAGTCCCGCCACATCCTCCCACGCCACAGCCGGGGCTGTATCCAGCACTTCGCTCAGCACCTGTGCTTGGCAAACGGGGCGCAGCAAAGCAGAGTGAATAGGAGGCAGGCTGCTGTGCACGGCTGCCCAATAGCATGGACAGTGGTATGCACTGCCGGGCACGCAACCTGCGTCGCGCTGCTTGCTCCCAATTGTATGGGCAGCGGCATGCGCTGCCGGGCACGCAACCTGCGTCGTGCTGCTTGCTGCGTACAGCAACTGACGTGGTCTCTCTCCTTGATTCAGCAGCCTCACCCGCTGGTCAAAGTCTTGATCCTCCTTCGACCCTCCCGCCGGTCGCGCTGCTGCTGCCCCTGCCGCCCCTGCTTGCCGTGCTACCGCCCCGCCACCACGCCCGCCGACATACGCAGGTTGCCGCGGCGACGGCCGCGGCTGCTGCCGCTGCACCGCTGCCGCCGGCCCTGCTGCTGCCGCCCCTGCTGCTGCTCCTCTCGTCCCACTGCTGCTGCTGCTGCTGCTCCTGAAGCCGCTGCTGCTTGCTGGCCCACCCTCTAAGTCTTGCAGCCTCCCCTGCACTGCCGCCTGCCAGCTGTGCATGTCGCTGCGCCACCGGCCCGTGTTGCTGTGCTCTGGTCCCAGGCCCGTGGATGGTACCGGCAGGCGCAGGCCCTCCTGCAAATCGACGACATGGGTTGCAGACGCTAATGTGGGCTCTGTGAGAGCAGCCCGCTACACGCATCATCTGCCGAGCTCCGATCCGTGCAACAGCAGCAGCAGCAGCAGCAGCAGCAGCAGCAGCAGCAGCGGCGGCAGCGGCAGGCAGGCACATCATRTCTCAGACCCCCGGGTCTGCACCTGCAGCACATCGAGTGCGGTTCYGTAGGTGCGCACGGCCGCCGCTGCCTGGCCCGACACATCCTGAGCGTACGCCTGCTCAATGGCGTCCTGCAGTGAAGGTGGCAGGGGCGCATGCGCAACACACTGCTCAGGAAAGGTCAGGCAGCTTGCAGGCCAAAAATGAAGCCAAGGGGAGAGCACTCCCACAGCACGAGCAGTGTGCACCCATCGGCGGGTCAGCAGCAGCAACAGGGTCCTCACTCACCCGTGCCAAGTCATGGTAGCCTTTGAGCTTCTCGACCAGCCGCTGCAGCTCCCGCATTTGCTCAGTCGGGTCTCGCTGCTGCTGCGTGGCGGCGGCGGCGGCAACAACGGCGCCGCCGGCCAGCGGTGCACCGCCTGCTGCCTCCTCGCCGTCGGCCCGAGATTTGGAGGAGCTCCATAAGCGCTGCAGCATCTGCGGATGCTCCGGCGCCTTGCCGGCGTTTGCAGGGCGAGAGCGCGTTTTCGGCTTCTCGAACTGAGCCGCAAAGAGACGTCTGGCACCAGGCACAAAACCGATATGGTTGCTATTTGATGAAGATCACGCCGCTGGGCGCGCAGGGCAACGGGACATGCTGGAAGGCAGGGCTCAGCGTCGGCGGCACCCGCCGGCCGGCGGCACCGGTCAAGCGCCCTAACAAGTCATCTCAAGCAGGCTGCACATGTGAGCAAACAGTTCACCTCATCAATAAAGCAGTGCCGTCTGCAACGGCTTCTGTCCTGACGACACACAGCGCACTTTCCAGCACCTGGCACAGCGGCCTGCCGGCAAGCCACCTGCGCGCCATTTGGCTGTTACGTTAAATCAACAGGACATGCGTGCATCAACAATGGTGATCCTTGGCAGGCAGCAGGAAGCGTTCAAATACTGAAAAGGGTATGCCGAAAGCTTGATGGGTATGAAATGTGGTCAAAGCAATGGTAGCTACAGCAGGGACAGTGGATGCCTGCATGATGCAGGTTTTGGGTCAGCCACAGCAGCGGCGGGCACTGCCTATTCTTTGTGCAGCCCTTGCCGGTCGCTGCCTGCCGCTGCCGCTGCCGCTGCATGCTTGTGCGCAGGGCATCCGGCTGCCGCCGCCGCTGTCTGGGCATCCGCTGCTCCGGTGCCGCCGCCATGCAGCCGGGCAAAGGGACAGCCGCTGGCTTTATTTGCTGCACCGCTGCTGGCATGGCTGCTGCTGCCACTCTTTCTCCACGTGTCGTACAGGTATTTGCCTGTGAAGAAGTCAAGTAGGAGGCGCAGCCACTGCCGCGCGCGGCTGCCGGCGCTGTCCTCACTTGCCGCCTGCGGCACGAGAGGGAGGGGGGACCGATGGCATATAGCCGCGTGCACTCTTATTTGGCCGCCTGAACACCACGCAACAGTCGCAGCAGCACAGAGCTTTGCCTCGGCTGGAAGCACAGGCAGTGCAGCTGAACCAGTTTGGCTAGTGCCTGCATGGCCAAGTGCGCTACTGCCGCTCACCTTCTGCTTCTCTAGGGCCGGGTCAGAACGACCCATAAAGAACAGCGTGGCCAGCACGGCCGCCGACACGCCCGCCAGCACAAAACGCAGAGGGCACGGCATGGCTGCCGCCTGCTGCTTGCTGCCGCCGCTCGCCGCCGCAGCTTGCTCGGGAAGCACTGGTCTGACGACGCTGGGGCCCGCGGCGCCGCGCGCAAGTGCACGAGAAGACGCTCGAGATGCGCGGGGCGGGGCGCTAGGGGCTTGCCGGCGACTTGGTGAGGGCGTGTGACCAGCGTCTGGCTTCCCGCGGCCCGGGGCTGCAGGCGCAACAAGATGCACACGTGCTTGGCAAGGGAAGTCAGAAATTAACAGAACCGCCCAGGCGCGTTTGAGGCGCTCGGCAGCTGCTGGCGGGCGGGCGCAGCAGCGGCTCCCGTCGCGGCTCCTGCGGCCACATGCGAAGCGCCCCTCTTGCCTGCTTCCTTGGCATGCGCTCCACAGGTTTAATACAAAGGACGGATGCATGGAAAGGCACAGAGGGATGAACAGAGCAAGCTACAACACGGGTACCGAACAGTACTGAGGGGTTGCCCCAAGGCGGGCATTAGAATGCGTTGCTGAGGCTGCGCCAGTGGCAGCAAATGGGTGCGTTTGGGAAATGCGTGCTGCAAGCAATACTTGCACCAGTGCGGTGAGCCCCCGAGCGAGCCAGCTGGCCCAGTACTGCAAGCCAGCTGCCAGGGGTTCACTTGCATCTATCTTCGTCCATCAGGCCTGCCGCTGCTGCGTTTGCGGCTGCCCGCTGGTGCCGTTGATGCCGGCAGGGCTGCCGCCGGGTGCTGCACGGCGGGCGCGATATGCTGGGTCCCCCGCCCAGCGCACATAATCGTCAGCCAGCCTGCATGGGCGGAGCAGGATGCACGAAAGAGCACGTGGGCGGGCCGTGCGCCGGAATGTGCGCCATCGTGCCATTGGACACAGCGCCCGGGATGGCAGGCGGCTTTTGACTGGCAGGCAACGCCCGGCGGGGCTGTGAGGTATGAATGCTGCAGCAACGCCACAACGAGCCAGCTGGGAGCAGCAGTCTCACTTGCGCAGGAAGATGGGCAGCAGAGCGTTCATGAGAGCGCCCATCACCGCATTGCCGGTGCCCTGTGAGGATCAATGGGGAGCAACAGGGAAGGAAAGGAAGCAGGGCTGTTGGTGGCGGCTGCGGAGCACGGATGCAAGGGTAAAGCATGCGCAGCGACGAGGCACAAGCAGCTGGCTGCCCTCATCAGCATGCGACGATGCACCCTTGCGCTGCACAGTAAGGACAATGGCAGCCGCGACACCGCTCAGCTGCCCAAGTTGGGTGCCCAGTCACCTGCAAGATGCCTCGAGGGATGGCCTGGAAGGGACCCACCACCTCGCTCCACACCTGCACCTCCGCCTGAGCGCTGATGCTGCCCTGCCCCGGCGCCCCGCTGCCGCCGCCGCTGCTGCTGCTGCCGTTCACGCTGCCGCTTGCACAACCGTTGATGGCCGCAGCGCCGCTGCCGTTGCCGTTGCTGCCGCTGCTGCCGCTGCTCGCTGCTGGGGAGTGCCACGTCAGCTTGGTGTGGAAATACAGCACGAACCGCTCGTCTAATTTGAGCTGCTGCAGCAGCTCGCTGCCCCTGAGCCTGCAGAGGAGTTGGGGTGCGGCTTTTCAATATGCACTGCGCTTCCAACTAATCATGGCTACCCCAACCAGATGCCTCCGCAAGATGCAAGAAGATGCTGCCCGACAGCACAACTCAAAGCGGCACAGTTGAGACCAGACTACGAAACAAATCCAGACCAGAGGGCAGCTGAACACCACCCTCGGCCCTCCCCACCTGGCTTCCCCCGACTCGAAAATGAGGTTGAGTGGGCCGTCCTGCCGCACATCCACCACCACCTCGGGCTCCACCCACACGTTGAACAGCTGCAGCAGGACAAGACCAGTGACAAGGGGGCATTGAAGCAATGGCGTTGAAGAGCTGCACGGCTGTTCAGAGCGGCAGCAGGGAGGGCTGTGACAGGCAGTTGCACAGGCAAGCCGGCGCTGTGCAGGCCATCATCACAGCCCGCACGCAGACACCAGCCGGAGCACGCACCGAGACGCGCGGCACTTTGAGCATGAAGGACGAGCCGCCCAGGGACTGGATCATCGAGGGGTCCAGCTCATTGTACTGCGCAGGGGGTTACACGAAGATGACAGCAGTGAACGAATGTTGAATGTAGCTGCACCTATCGGCAGGGCTCAGCAGGGAGAGGAGGGAGATCGTCTGAGGGCCTGGGGCGCCAATGTTGAACAGCTGCTTCCCAGGGTTTAGGACATGACACGCAGCAGCTGACAACCAGGCTGCAGCAGCTGCAGCAGTATTGCTTTCAAGGGGTTTAGGGCACCTCTGTTTCTGGACCCACCTGCTCCACAGGCAGACGCATATAGGCATCGAGTGACAGANGGNCCCGCCCCGGTCCTGTGTGTAGTGNAAGCAGTAGAGAGCAGAGCATGGACGCGGTTGTTGGGTCAGTGCATGGCAGTGAGCTGGACATGAGAACTCGAAGAGAACGCCGCACTGCAGATTCAGGGAATGGACGGGCGGTGCTGTTCACATCATGTGTTTGCAATGGTCACACGCTTCTGCATCCCAACGGCTGCCCTCGTCTGCAGTGCCTCACCCACCCTGCATCTCCCTGTCCAAATCCTCCCCCCAAACCATCCGCACCTGCACTTGCACCGAGGCTGAGCTAGAGCCCTGCAGCTTGGCTGGGTCCTTTAGCTGCTTGTGGCTCCGCCGGCCGCCGTTGCTGCCCGACTGCGCCTGCTGCTGTGGTGCCGCCGCCTGCTGCTGCTGGGGTAGCGCTGCGGTGGCAACGGGCGCGCTGTGCACACGCCTGCTGCTTGTGCTGCGTTGCTGTAGCAGCTCTGGGTGGTGCCGGGCTGGGCTAAACCTGCCTGCTGCCTGCCGGCGAGGTGGGGCCAAGCGACGGTGTGGCGCCGCCGCCGCCGCCGTCGCCGCTCCGGCCCCGCACCCTGCGGGCGACATGGCYTTTAGCAAGTCTCGTGCGTGTGATGAATGGCTAGGCAAGGTCCTCAGGGCCACAAACGCGTCTCACCGACAGTCTCCATCGCCGCGAGGCCCTCCGCGTTGTAGAGCTTGCGCTGCGCCTGCTGAGCACCTAGAGACCACCTACGGTAGCCGTGGCAATCTAGCCGGGGCGGGCAAAGCCGGGCAGGTGGCCCGCCGCCGGCTGACCGGGCGCCGCCAGGATGCAGGTCGTGCCGAGCGCGCAATCGGAGCACCCTTCTGCAACACTTGCAATCCCTGGCTCTCAGCCTCGCCCTTTGAGTGTCTGTCAGCTGAATAGCGTGGCATGCCAGCGTGCCGCGATGCGTAGAGCGTTACAACAGGGCACATGGCGTGTACACGGCAAGTTCAGGGAGCAATGAATCCGAGGTGAGGGGTTGGTCTTCTCAGGTGAAGCTGCTGCTGCGGCGGCTGGGAGCCAACTGAGGCAGCGCTCAGTCGAAGTAGCTGCAGACAAGGGGTGGGGCAGCGGGGCGGGGTTGGYGATAAGTGGCGGCGGCAAACGGGCGGGCAGCGGCGGCAGTGGCAAGGCTGGCGGGGCGGGCCAGGCCGCCGGTTGGCTGGCTGGCGGTTGCACCTGACTGTCATGAAAGCGGCTACAGGGGCCCGGGTGTCCCACACAGCTGAGGAACATTAAAGGGCTCACAACACAAACAGGGAGGGCKAGAAAGGCATCAGCTAGCAGTGCCAGCAGAAGCAGCAGCGGACGCACCCCTGGCGGCGGGCGTTCACGCCGATGAGGCCCTGCAGAAACAAGGGCAGACGAATGACATGATGTCACTCCACACATGCTTGAACGACTAGGAGGAAGAGCACGAACCAAGCAACTGGCTCCCTGGCCATGTATCCTGTGGGGCCCATGACAGACACGAGGCGTAGGCCGGCGAGCCAGGCGATGGCCCCGCATGCACTCACCCAAAACAGGCAAGCAAAGAGCCCCATGTGCTGCGAAGGTGGAAGGGTTGAAGAGTAGAAGCACGTGAGCCATGTTGAATCAGCCGCGCAACACAGCAGAGGGCCACCGGTGCGCTTGCTTCTTGCACCCGGCAAGCACGCCGCCGCACGAGCCAGCCGCTGCGCCTGCGCCACAGCACAACTCGACCCCCAAGCATCCCCAGCTCATGACATGCTGGTATTTACCCAAGTGATCATGAGCACCCAGAAGTTGGAGTCCAGAGCAGGGCCCTGCAAGAATGGGTTGCCAGCAGTCTAACAGTCAGGCGCACTGCACGGCTGATGGACCACACACACTGGCGCCCCCGGAGAAGCACTCTGCACCACATCAGCTGGCTGCCGCTCTTGCAAGGTTTGAGGCTGGGCTCTGCCGTTAGCTGGCTCCAGTTTTATCACTGGGGGAAGTCGGCCAGGTTCCCAGCACAGAGGTCACATGCAAGTGCTCCGAACCATTCCCTTGCGCATGGTTGTAATCAACCCCTAACTCAATCAGCATGGCTTGCCTGGGGGAAGTTGGCCAGGTTCTCCAGCACGGCGACATGCAAATGCTCCGAACCACTCCCTTGCATTCAAACCCTACTTAGACCAGCTGCACTTCTTGCCTGGGGGAAGTTGGCCAGGTTCTCCAGCATGGAGGCATGGAAGGCGCCGAACAGCGACTCGCCGCCGAAAGCGGGCACCTGCGCTGGTTGAGAACCATGGTATGGACAGGGTCAGCAGCAGGCCTGCTGCAGCAGCCCTCTGGCTGACGCAGGACGCAGATGGAAGGCTTGCAGGTTCAGGGTTCGGCACTGCCCATGAAACGAACCAGGCAGCCTGAACAGACGCCGGCTTGGCTGCAGGGAACTCGCCTTGATGTTGGAGGGCGCGAACCAGCCCAGGAAGCCGGCCACAAAGGCCAGGGGGTCCTCATACGCGCCCCATGCGCTGGGGCCGCGGGGNTAGGACGAGTTGGCCTGCGCGCACACAACAGGGTGCAGCAAAAGGATTGGTTGTGTATCAGTATCAACATAAAGCTGCCCAGTAGGAAAGTTGCGCGCAGCGATGCAGGGAAGGTATGGGTGCGTGTGTTCGATCTGGGGAGCGCCTGATGTGCAAGACCTCAGGCAGCCGCAGTCGTGGCTTGCATCCGATTGCCAACCTGCTGAAATTGACTCACTTGCAGCAGCAACACAACCCGCAGCAAGAGCACTGCAGCAGCAGCATTCAAACCACGCCGCAAGGGTGCTCACCTGCACGCGCACGGAGGCGCGGGCCTGCACGCGGCTGCTGCTGGGGCGGGCCGCCAGGCGGGTGCCGGCCAGGCCTGCACATGGCAATGAGAAACAACAACAGCTGCGTTCAGGATCATGCAAGGAGCAGCGGCAGGNGTTGAGCAGCGCGCSYWRGCCACACAGCNGCCGCTCGCTCGCTGNCTGCCGCNGCCCGCTCCGGCGTGCAGCTGGCTGGCTGCTGNGGGCCCCATCGCGCTGCCTTGAGTCCCAGACAGCTGGCAGATCCCGGTTTGGGCGCGGGAGCCGCTGCGCGCTGNACCCCGGGTGTTGGAGGCCTGCCNACCCCCCGCTCCCAGCGAACTCGCCCTTGACAGAGGTGAAGCAGGCCTGCATGGTTGCTAGTGGCGGTCTGACAGCAGCGGGCGTTGCAAGACGGCCTCCAGGGGCTGGGGTGGCTGGCTGATGGGCTGATCCTGGCTGCTGGCTGGCCAGCATGTCATGCCGGGCGCGGTGTGCCATGCACGTGGTGCAGGCTTCTGCAGCTATCTTGCGTCGTATCAAAGGCCTGTAGAGGCCTGCGGCGCCGTCAGGAGGCGAGCCGCAAGTCGAATGCCCGTGTGCCGGCGCGCCTGACGCTGCACGCGTGGTGAGATGAGCCCCCGCATGTGCAGTACGCCGATCCGACTGTCGCTGCGGGCGTGCGACACCCACCCCGCCCGCCGTCGCCCCCGCTGCCGCCACCGCCGCTGCCTTTTGACGCCCAGCTGCTGTGCTCGCTTCTCCCTCGCAGCAGGCCGGCAGCCATGTCCAAGACGCTGCGGCTGCCGCCGCCACCAGCCAAACGACAGCGCCTGGGCGCCGGCACCAGCAGCAGCGCTGCACCAAGTAACGCAGCAGTGGCGCCATTGGCGGCGGCGGCAGCGACTGCGACTGGCCCGCCTGAATATGCAGCAGCAGCCCTGCCCAGCAACGGCAGCCATGAAACAGATGCACATGACAGCGACCTTGCAGCGGAGGCTGATGTCGATCTGGCGCTGCCAAACGACACGCTTGCGGCCCTGCACCTGCTGCGCTCACGCTTCCCAGCTGAGGTGCACTATTTTATTTGCTCGATTTTTTTCTTTCCTGCTTGTGAACTCGTGCCCCTTCCCTTCATCATGCTGTGCATACCTGGAGACAGCAGGCTGGCGCTCTTGCTGCCGCAACGCTCGTTCTGTCGCACCTGGCAGGCGCAAGTCACAGGCTGCAAATGCATGCAGCTGACCATCCCCAATCAACCTTAACCAACCATCCTTGTCCACAGGCCAAGGTGGCGCCATTTGCCACCAAAGCCCAGCTGTACACCGTGCTGAGCGACCGCACTGCTGTTGACCGGCAACTGGACGAGTTGCGGCGGTCAAACGCTGTGCGCGTCATGCAGGTGAGACAGGGAGCCTGGGCTTGATGGGGGTGCATCGGGTGTGAAAGCGTTCCGAATTGAATGGCCTGGCGGTAGTCTGACTCTGCACCGTCCCGGCCGTGCTCCAATTTGCAGCTGCCCGCCGGCAAAGACGAGTTTGCCATCATGCTGACCCAGGACTATGTAGCGGCGCTGCGGCGCAGCAAAGCGGCGGTCCTGCAACCACCAGCAAGCAGCAGCGGCAGCCCGGGCGCCGGCCTGGGTTGCAGCTCGACTGCTGCGGCAGGGCCGGGAGCGCGGCCCACGGCGGCGGCGCAGCAAGCAGCGCAGGTGCGGAGTCGGCGGCATTCGTTGCGGGCAATGCTGGTGTGGCTCAGGGCTGCAGCCTGTTTCCAGCCAGCTTTCAGCTGCCTGCTCGCCCTGCCGCCCTCTGGCTGGCATCCCCAACCTGACCCATGATAGCCTCCCCTGACCCATGTCTGTCCCTCCTTTCTCCCCTCCCCACAGGTGTTTGACTGGATGGAGGCTAGGGTGCTGCCCGTCTGCACAGCACTCATGGTCACCCACGCCGAACTGCTGCAGCTGCTGGCTGGCGGCGGCGGCGGCAGGTGCGGCTCGCAATGCATTTTGCTATCCGGGCGACTTGTTGATTCTTGCTTTGCAAGCACTGCGCTGCGCCTGCTGATCAGACAGCGATGGGGCGTGCTTGCTGTGGGGTTCATGAGAAGTGTCTGGGAATGCATGCTGTGCGTTGTGTTGTCCTCAGCGTGGCACCCAAATCATCGCAGCGGAGCCCTGCTAGCCTCCTCTGCGACAATCAGCGTGCCGACAGCGAAGCCGCGCTGGCCTTTGCTTTACACGACTGCCTGGGCTCCAGCGGCCCCCAGTGGCAGACCGTGTCAGTGGCCCAACGCACATTTTATTTCATTTTCGTCCATCCTTCTCTCTGGCCCCTTGTTTGCAAAAGTGTGCTGGCTGGTCTACCTGCTGCCACCGCTCACTCATCCTCTTCCTGCCTCTGATCCAACCCTGTACAGGGCTGGATCCTCCGGTGCACCGCAAGCCTCCAGAGCAGCGGCAGCAGGGCCAGGCGGGCGGCAGCCTGTGACCGAAGCACATGTGTCCCTGCTGCTGAGTCATGGCTTCTTGACTCGCCACACGGGCGGCTTGGATGGCTACTTATTCAGCATGCCCAATGCGGGTGCCGCCGTGCGCAGCGTGGCAGGTGCGCTGCGCTGCGCATGCTTTGGCGGGCTGTAGAGATGCAGGGAGGAATGCAGGGGGGCTGCTTGCCTGGTGGTGATGAGGTGGCAGCAGCCACAGCTTGGGAGCACATCTGTGCACGGCCAGTTGGGCATGGCATGCCAGCACTGAACGTTGCCACTTGCTTTGGCACTTTCCCAATGCGTCCCTCTCTGTGGTGTTCTAAGTGCATGCCTGTTTCCTTCCTCCATCTCCCGTGCGCAGCCGGCCGCGCCGAAATCCAGTCCTGGCTGCAGCGCCGCCGCCCGCACGAGCTACTTGAATCGGAGCTTGAAAAGCGCAAGTTGCAGCGATCCGTGCTGGGCGTGCGCTGGCACATTGCAGACATGGTTGGCTCAGGAGCCTTGCTTAGGCGGGATACCGCCGTTGGGCCGCTGCTCATCGCTGGCCGGCGCGGCGGGTGACTGGTTCTGCCGTGCGGCGCTTTGTATCCACCGGCGCACACTATATGGCTTGGGCACGGTTTTCACTGGCGCTCGTCTCACGCTGGCACTGTGTCATGTCCTTAGCCAGCTGCGCCCGTGCTGGCTCACCCAACGAATGGCAGCCCAACAAACCCAACCGGAATGTGCTCTGTACTCCTTCCCAAATGCACTTACAAATCTGCTGTGCCAGTTTCCTGCTCCTTCCGCCTTGTGAACCCGTACCATGTATTCCAATCCTCGCAACAACACTGGCTCTCTGTCTGCACAACCTTGTTTCACACCGTCTGTAATCTCTGCCACCGTGCATGCCGGCCCTCCTACTTCCCTTGTTCCCTGGCTAGACCTGTTGACTCCTTGTTACACCCATCAACCAAACAGAGAGCCGTTGAGAGCGATTGGCACGGCGTGCACTAGAGCACAAATATTCCGGCACGAGCCAGTGTGTTCCTGACCCAGTTGAATGTCCACTTGTTGGGCCCCGCGACAAACATGAACACCCACCAAAACGCCCTGAAGCGAGGGCCGAGCAGCCGGCGGCTGACGCGCGCTGCCTGGCGGTCCACTGCATCGCCTTGAGCGCTGCGCTCTGCCCCGGGCTGCTCAGCGTAGCGCACAGCGTGCCACGCCTCAAAGTGGTACACGGATCGGTAATAGAAGTAGATGGCGCAGATGGTGCAGAATTGCATGGTAGGGCTGCGCGGCACCGACAGCATGCTGCAGGCCGTGAGCACCTGCGGGCCCATAGGGGGAGGCAAGGTGCAGGCGGATGGCAGCTCAGTCAGCCAGCAAGCAGGTGGAGGGCAGCTCGGCCAGCCAGCAAGCAAGCGTAGAGGCGGGAAGCAGGGCCGGGCGCAAGTGCCGGCTGGAATTTGTGGCAGCGGCTCGAGGTGGTTGCATGCGATACCACCGTGACGTGTTGCACACCAGTCGCGCCTCCGTGCCAGAAACAGTCGATTGCACTCCTCAACCCACCTGTCCGACTCGGCCGTTGCCCAGCAGAGCGTTGGCGGCTGATTCCGCCCATGCCGGCCCTGTGAATCGGCCCAGCACTTCCGCTCCCTCCATCAGAGCAAACAAAGCAACCAGATGGAACACTGCAGGGAAGGCGGCGGGGGTGGTTGCGGTTAGGACGGGTTGCTGCTGCTCCCCAGCGCTACATAGATGGCCTGGCCTGCAAACATGTGGCGGCAGCGGCTGCTGCACATCCGAAACTTCACAACAAGCAGGCAGGTGCAAGGTGCAGTGTGCCGGGCAGGGTCTGCTNGCATGCAGCTTAACCATGAAAACTTGCAGCCAGTTTGTCGCACCCATGTGCACCACATTTGCCGGCAGCAGCGGCTTGCTTTTGGGCCGAGGCGCCTCNTTCNAGGGGCTGGCGGATCCACGAGCAGGATATACAGCGGGAACAAGATGGGCGACAGCAGCGCCACAGCCACGGCTTGCAGGAAGCCCTGCATTGGGAGGCAGATGGGGATGGAATTGATGAAGGGCAGCTCTCAGCAGTATTGCGCTGAGCTTGAGAGCGGTGCTGCGCTGCGCTGAGCTGGCAGGCAGCAGCTCTGTGCTGAGCTTGCAAGGCGACAGCGCTGCACCGTGCGCATGGGCAGCCAGCAGCAATGGCAGTACAGTAATGGCAGAAATCGAAGACGAAGGGCCGCTTTGCGGCTGGTTCATGGCAAACTTGCCATGCCATAGCATACGAAATGGTGATCTCACCATCCAGCTGAAAGGCTTCTTGGGCTCCTGTCTGTCAGGCTGCGGCTCTGCTGCCTGGCTAGCTGACCCAGCAGAGAGGCACACCACTGCCGCTCGAGCAGCAGACGCGGCGGCAATCGTCGGCGGCGGCAGGGGCGGCGGTGGGCTGCGGCCGCTCCAGCGACCTCGGCTGCTGGCTGAAGCTGGCGCATGGCTTGCTGAGCGCCGTGGGGCCGCCAGCGCCCGGCTCTGCGGCGGCTGCAGGCGGGACTGGAGTGCGGCAGACATTCTGGGCGCCGATCGGCAGCCCTAGCGTGCTCGGATCGATGCACAAGCAGGTCTGAAAGCCCATCAATTAACGCATCAAGCCGGGCTCTGTTGTTCAGCGGCCAGCCCGCCGGCGGCGGCAGCAGGGCAGCACGTCACTAGGAGAGCATGAGCACGTGCCTGGATCAGGCAGTCTGGCTTGCCTCATGCAACCCACTGTCATGTGTTAACACGTCATGGGCTGCTGGTCAGGAACTTGCATGGTTTTGACAGCAAAAGGGCTGGGACAAAGGTACCCGAGAGTGGCGGATGTAACCGGGTGCCAGTGGCGGACGGTGCCATGGTATCCACAGCTGGCGTTAWTGCAGTCCGCTGCAATTCACACATGGGATCTAGAATGGATGCCAAGCCCATGCTACAGGACACCAGAAGGCAGCCAGGTGGGACCGTTGGGTGGGCACAGCGGCGGCCACTGCTGTGCCGCATGGCCCCCTGCTATTGAAATGCACTTGACACCAGGTTGCTATGATGCACACGGCGAGCAGCACGTGGTGACATACATGAGTCATTGCTTGCATTCAATGACTCGTGATTGGCACAATTCAGCGCCACCGGGCCCCTCCACCTGGCCCCTCCACTCGGCGGCGCCAATGCACCGGTCGGGGCGCCTGCGCCTTGCATCCGCAGGTCGGCATGACTGCTGCCAAATCCCGGCCGGCTTCCATTCGCTTGCCCTGAGCAGTCAAGGTCTCTCAAGTCCAACGCCGCGGCGGGGCGCCACGTGAGCTCAGGCGCCCTCTTGAGCCCCGTCCAGGAGCACTCGTTGCCCGCCGAGCAAGCATTGACGGGTGAGCGCGGCTGCGAGTGAGGCTGCGACGGGTTGCTGGCTCCTGCGCCATCGCCCCGGGCCGCGACGCGTCGCCGCACGGCGGCAAGGCGCGCAGCACTGCGCTGCTTTACCTGACGCCCGGTTACACCCGCCGCTGCCCTGCAGGCTCTCTGAGAGGATCCCTTGATGCTGTATAGAATCCTGGCGATCGTGGCTCTGGGAGCTGCAGTTGGGCTGGCAGACGCTTACCCCAGAGAGGGCGGCCCCGCCTCGAGCGCACGCAGCGGCGGCAGTGCGGCCGCTGTGAACTGCAGCACTGCGTCAGCGGGGCACGGACTGCCGCCATGCCCTCCAGGCCAGGATGGAGCGCCAACTGGCATGGACGACGATGTCAAATGCGTCCAAGCTTTCACTGATGCAGCCGAGAGGTGTTCTGAGCCGTCGAGCAGGGCCTCCYGCACCGCCTGCTGCGCCGGCATTCGGGCGGTGGGGCCTACATGCCTGGCATTGAACGCCGACGTCATGCGCGGCTTGATGCTCAAACACGGGTTCATGAAGCAAGCCCTTGAGTGAGTGCTGCACTACCTGCACGTAGCTGCTCGCCTGCCTGCCACGGACAGCATGGGTGAACCGCCTGCCCTGCCGCCACTGTGCGCAGTACTGCCAACTGTGTGCCCAAGTCGGCCACTGTGATCGCAAAGCATGATGAGGCGAATTTGGACGCCGCAGTGCCGCTTGCACGCTGCCGCCCACCCAAAGCCAACCCCCATCCTGCTTGCCGCTGCCCCCCAGGACGAAGGCCGTTTTGGATGGCTGTGCCATTTCCTACGAGCCCCTGCCACTGTTGCTGGCCAGCAGCTGGCAGCTGGGCTTTGCCGTGGGCTGCAAGTTTTACATGCCAGAGGATGATGAGTGGCGCCCCGATGACACTGACCCTGCTATCTTGCAAGGACCTTACTACGGTAATGATTTATTCTTGGGATGCACACACTGTGCGTGGATGGCTCTTATGAAGCGCACCGACGGCGTTGCCACTGATGGCATGGTATGTGTTTGCAAGCAGGGTGAACCCTCCGCTCTGCCCACTGCTTGCAGGTGGCAATGGCTCGTTTCCGTCCAAGCAAGAGCTTGCAGTAAGGGGGCCGGGTGCCCACCTGCAGCCCATGTGTCTGCTGCTCTTGCCAACAGCAACGCCTCGCAACGTTGATGCATGCTCCATCGCGTGCGTGCTGCCTGCCCCGCCCCCGCAGCCGGTTCAGAAGCGCATCTGCCGTGGCCAGTATGACGCCGCTAAGATGGCTCAAGTGCTGGCGGCTGGCGGCACACAAGCCCGCCTGCTTGTGGCCGCTATCATGGCGGAAGGGGATCCCTGCCCCAGCACCAGCAACGATTTGTTGCATGCCTACCAACATCCCAACACAGAAAGAAACTTCAGCGAGGCCGCCAGGTGATGAGGCGGGTGGCCCTGGGTGGAACCTGGATTCCTGCGGCCGGCTGCGTGCAGCCTGGTATACTGCGCACAGCCATGGTTACAATCACCGCACATTATCAGCCCTGTCGGATCGGGATGCGGGGCGGGTTGCACAGCCAGGGGTGGTCAACGAGTCGACAGGTGCATGTGCCCAATGTCGCAGCTGGCAGCGGCACGACGGCAGAGCGCGCTGGGCACGGCGCCGCAGGCTCCCTGGGTGCTAGCCCGAGCTCCCGCCGCATGCTGCACGTACGACGTGGCGGGGGCCATGCCCTGCCCTGCTGACGCTTGCAGCCCCACCCGCCCTGCTCCTTGCAGGCACGCACGCGACTTTGTGGCCGCTGCCGACGCCGCTGGTGTCGGCGCATGTGTGACCCTGAGTGTCGTAGATGTGAATAATGGCACCATACTGCTCAGCGAGCAGGTGCACACGGGGCGCACCATGCCTACCAACTACGACANCCCCCCCCGCCAGTACGAGTTCGAATACAGCAGCAGCAGCAGCCAGGATGGCAGTGGCGCATCCTCCGGGGGACTGGTTGTTGTCGTGGTTCTGCTGGCGGTTAGGGTTGCAATGCGCGTGGCGCTCCGTGATCATGAGGAGGACGAACTTGGCGGTGTGCGGCGCACGCCAGGTGACTTGGAGATGGGGACTACAAACCAGGCAACGCCTGGCCGTCCCCTCGCCGCCCACCCGCCACTTGCACACCCACCCACTGCCCACTACCACCAGCCCCTACCAACTGTAGACCCCGATTGAGCTGTCATGTTCAGACTGCCTGCCACCTCTCGCTGCTCATGTTGTCGTCACTTTGTTTCACTTGCTACCACTCAATGCGGGGTTGTTACTGTCACGATGGCAGCAAGGAAAGCAACAGCTGCAGGCTGGCAAAGTTGACAGGGTCGTCGCAGCGCCCCGCCGGCGGCATGAGGACACGGTCGTACCTGCTTGAGAGGGATGGAGGGAAGGGGCAGATGTGCTGGAGTTGTCCTACAGTTGTGGCCAATCTGAGGTTGCGGGAGCACTTCG
Organism: Chlorella ohadii; assembly: GCA_025026875.1. Lineage (NCBI taxonomy): Eukaryota > Viridiplantae > Chlorophyta > Trebouxiophyceae > Chlorellales > Chlorellaceae > Chlorella > Chlorella ohadii. The sequence continues at coordinate 141,620 of JADXDR010000042.1, read as the reverse complement.
GCGAAATGAGGACATACAGGTTGAGCTAAAGGTTGTGGCAGCAGTCGCATGATCGCAGGCAGGGCAACACAGCAGGCGCACCGCATAGGCTGGTAGGCCGGCTGCGGCCGGCCGTCGCCGCCTGCGAACAGTATGTCTCCTGTGGAGTTGTATCCAGCCGGGTTGGCCAGCATGCATGCGTAGTGGCTGCACGACATGGAATGGTGGGGAAAAGAGCAGCAGGATCAAAGAACCTAGGGGGCAGGCGGTCGCCAGGTATGACGCCTGTGCAGTAGCATGGCACGCCATCCAGACCGCTACACCGCCTGGCCTTCAGTGCAGAAGCGCAAACCAAAATCGTGATGCCGCTGCTTTGTATCCTTCATCAGCTACTCACTAGTCAAGGGGAGCCACAGCCAGGCCTGGGGGCAAGTGCCGAGTGAGGCCGTCAATGTCGACCAGCAGCAGCGGCCGGCCAGCCGACTGTTGCATGCCGCCTCTCCTGCCGCTCTGGCCGCCGCCCTTGCTCCTGCTGCTGCCGCTACTGCTGCTGCCGTCGCTGCCCCCTGTTTGCAGCTGCCGCTCGACGACGCCTCCGCCTGCTGCCCCCGCTGCGCTGCCGCCCCGCTCTGCCGCGACCATAGCGCGCAGCAGGCGGTTGCGCTCTGCAACCAGCTTCCGCCCTTCCTGCTGGTTCTCTCGCTGGATGCGGTCGGTGGGGCAGGTCAGCAGCACCACCTGGCCAACCTGCTGCCGCACCTCTGCCAAGAAGTCCAGCCAGCCGCTGCACATGCAGTTGGGAGTCAGCAGGTCACTCAAATGCAGCAAAGGCACAAGGGTGCGTGAGCATACCCACATCAGCATGCTGCCGTGGCATGTCCAATGCCCAGCAAAATGGAGCACACGTTCTGCACCAGCAGCGTATGCCTACAGCGGCCGCAGAAGGCAGCCGGAAGACACTCACTGGGGCCAGACGTGCTTCTGCTCCCAGACGCAGAGCGACAGGACGGCCAGCACCCCGCTGCCATCTGTGCCAGGCGTGCTGGCCAGCTCTGCTAGGTATCGCCGCACGTGGCGCATCTGCCACCTGGCATGTGCCCCCACTAGGAAGTCAACAGTCAGTTGGGGGTTGCTGCCATTGCTGCTGCCGCCGCTGTTGCTGCTGCCGCTGCTGCTGTCCCTGCTGCTTCCGCCACCTCTGCTGCTGCCGCCGGCACTGTCGCTGACACTATCGCCGACACTATCGCCGACACTATCGCCAGCACTGTCGCCGCCGCTGCTGCTGCCGGCAGTTGGCGCCGGGAATGTGCGGTTGAGCAGGTGGAGCAGGCCCTGCCGCGAGGTGCAAATGGGAGCAAGCCGCCCGTTTGCCACTTCAGCCATTCAGCACACTTGGCCAGGTCGCGTCCACACCACAACCCCCAGCGTACGCACACAGTTCAGGCAGCCATTTCAGGGTGCCACTGTCCAGCAAGCAGAACAGATATTTGCACAAGAACAGAAGCATATTGCTCACCTGCTCCATGTTTTCTTCATCCCAGTTGCCCTTGACAAAATTTGCGGGCGGCGACACCCACAGCTCATCTGTGGCGACTGCGCCAGGCCCTGCTGCATACTCCAGCAGGCTCCGGCTGCTGCTGGCTGGGCGGGGTGTGGCGCCGGCACTCGGCGGCGGAGCGCTGCTGCCGGGGATGCCGCCATTGCTGCCTCCACCGCTGGCTGCATCGCCGCTGCCAGGCCACAGCTGCAGCTTGTAGTGGGCATGGGCGATGCCGCCGCCATCAATCACGTTGTCCTGCTGCCGTATGAGCCTGCAGAAAGTTGGGCCGGACCAGCAGGCAGGCAGGGAAGTGAGAGGTGGGGTTGCGCATGTTTGGTGCCGATGCAGGAGAGGAGCGGGCAACAGCACCAGGCAAGCGAAGAGCATGCAAAGACTGCTCCTTATCTACTCACGCAACCAGCCGGTTGAAGAAGTGGCGCACTGTCGAGTCGCCGGAAATCACGACCCTGTCAAAGCCGGCCGCCCACAGGCGCTGTAGTGCCTCCGGGCCGGCCAGGGGCGCTAGGGGGGCCGGCGGCTGCAGTTCATGGTTCCGGCTGCTGCCGCTTGCAGGGCTGCAGGCTGGCTGGAATAGCAGGCTGGGCACTCCTGGGCCCGCTGGACTGCTGACCTCCACCCAGCTGCCGCCAGAAACTGCTTCTGCCGATGGCAGGCACTGCTGCAGCGGCACGCTCAGCTGCGCGGCACGCCCTGCTGCACCCCCGGCTGCGTTGGCGCCGCCGGGCAGGCTGCAGCCAGGCGGCGGCAGCAGCAGCATGTGCCGTGGGCTGACACAGCGCAGCGCGGGTAGCAGAGCCTCTGCTGGGCAGGGNTACCCGGCGCTGTGGCATGTGNAGTTTGGGCCGCCGCAGCATTCGAAGCTGGCGACGTGTGGTGGCAGCTCGGCAAGGCATCCGCCGCCAAGCATATGTGTGCTCTGCCACCTGCTGCAAGCTGCCGCCGCCTCTGGTGCTCGCAGCTGGCCGTCACTGCTGGCCCGGCTGGCGTGCAGCAAGCCCAGCTCCCGCTGCCTGGCTGTGAATGCGACAACCGCAACGGCGGCAGCGGCGGCGGCGGTGGCCAGCAGCACACACCGCCGGCGCCAAGTGCTGTGGCCGCTCGCCGCCCCCATCGCGGTTTTCGGATTGGTCAGCTAGACCCGATGGGTTGCATCGCTTGGCGGCCGCAATGGAGCACAGCGGGGGGTACCGGAGGACTTGGAGGGGCGTGTGCACACGGTGAGTGTGTCCGTCCCCTGTTGCAGATGGACAGTACTATGCTTGAGCAAGCGGGGCGTTTCAAACCCCAGAACCCCGCACTCAGCGGTGCAGCAACTTCCGCCGCCCGGACGGGTGCCATGCGTGGCTACCGCTGCCGTTGGTAGCCAGTGGGAGCCAGGGGGGCATGTGCATGCACTGCGCGCTCCTGCAGGTGTGTTGAGGCCCACACCAGCACTTCTAGCAGCCTGCGCTGTACCGAGTTATTACAACATTGGGTGCACGCTTCATGCAACTAGTGGTGAGCCGGCGCAGCAAGTGCCGAGTTCAGCCCACATTGATTTGAAATTGTTGAACAATGCGCAAGGCGACCGAGCGAACGCTGGCGCAGAGCAGCTACCCATCCAGCTGCAAGTATTGCCTGCCGGTCAGCCCACCAGGACCGCTGCCGCCGCTCTCAACTGCTGAGCAGAGAAGCTGCACTGCCGACGTGGCATCGCCCGCCCGCCGCCTGTGGTCCAATACAGCTATGGCAGCTGGGCTGGGAATGACGATAGTTTCACTCCGCGTCAAACTTCTGCTCCCAAGCGTCCTCCCCCTCCTCCTCCTCCTCCTCATCGTCAGAGCTGCCGAGATCGTCACCATCAAGCGGCTCGATCTGCGCAAGTGTGTTTGGGTTTGTGCATGTGGGTGTTGGAATGCCGTGCTTGCGGCAGAGGAGGGCACTCAGGAGCAGCTGCAGCCAGCAGCAAGGCAGCACAGCGGAAATCAACATGCCACATTCATGCATGAGCTTCAACACCAGCGCCGCACCTTCCAGCCATCGGCCACCAGCACCCGGCGCACGACAGTCAGCACTGCCCCGCTGGTGATGCCCTGCGGTGGGGTGCCAGAGGTGGTGGGGCAGAGTGAGCGTGCCATGCACATTGCCATAAAGGATATAAAGCAGGCATGCAAGCGGACATGCGCACAAGCACATCAAGCATGCATTATGCCTTCCACTGCAAGCAAGCAAGGAAGCAGTCACAACCGCCCGCTGCGCACGACATGCCTGCTCCGCCAGGCTGGTGGCTGCCGACAGCTCGCGGCCCTTGTACAGCAGGCGCTCCCAGGGCTCGTCAAAGCCTGTCCAGAGAGGAAAGCGGTAGGGAAAGTGAGGTTGTGGGGGTCGAAGGGGGATGAGAGCAGTGCCGGGTTGGCCAGGCAGCGACGCATGCCCTGCTGGAGATGCGCAGTAGGCATTGCCCCCCAGCCATCTGCTCGCATGCCCCACTTACCCTCCAGCCGCAGCAGCGAGTGCACGGGATGCCAGCCCTGCTTCTCGGCCACAGCCTTCAGCACCTCGGCGGCCGTGGCTGCGGGGGCAAGTGGGGCGACAGGCAGCAGGAACGGTCAGGACTTTTGTTTGTGCACCGCTGGCGCCGTCACATGACCGTCACAAGTCATGTACCTGGACAGCACTGCACTGCAACTCCTGCACATGCGCCGCACTGAATGGGTGCCACCGAACACCGGCAGCACGGTCACGTTCAGTACTTCTGGTGTCTCACCCTCGGCCGCCACCTCCAGCGCGCACTCCTGGCAGGAGTCGGTCACAGTTGCCATGCTCTCCTTCCAGTACAGGCTCCACTTGTCGCGCTGCACGCGCGGCTGCACCCGCAGCTCCAGCGTGGGCCCGCCGCTGCCGCCGCGCAGGCGCAGCACCAGGTGCAGCGTGGACTCTGCAGGTTGTAGAGGGGCAAGTGTGCATTGGCAGGGATTGTCGCAGCAGGCCGGGCAGGCAAACGCTGCCGCCGGCGATGCAGGGCATGCAGCAGGTCGATTGCTTGCATTTAGTGTAATGCGCTGGCAGCCGCGCAACCATGCCTGCGCACCCTTCTGGATGTTGTAGTCCGCCAGGGTGCGGCCGTCCTCCAGCTGCTTGCCCGCAAAGATCAGCCGCTGCTGGTCGGGGGGGATGCCTGCAGGCACGCAAGGGCGGGATGCGGCGTGTGCAATTGATACATGTTGGGAGGCAGGTGTTTAACTGCAGCACAGTCTGCTGTGGTAGCAACCTTTGGCAGCGCTACTCTCAGCCATTCATATCCTGCTGCTGCAAGCACTGCAAGGCCAGGCAAGCACCAATGCAGCGGGCCGTTGACCGCTCGGCTGCCGCCGCCGCCGCCCGCCCGCCCGCCTCCCCGTCGGCACGCACCCTCCTTGTCCTGGATCTTGGCCTTCACATTCTCGATGGTGTCCGAGGACTCCACCTCGAGGGTGATAGTCTTGCCCGTGAGCGTCTTGACGAAAATCTGCATCGTCCCTTGGCCTTCCCTGCTCGACGAGGGACCGTGACAGCCTGCAAGGATTGTGCGATGGCAGCACACCAGCGCCAAGGTGGTGGCAGGGGCTGCGCAAGCGGGCAGAGCCGGTCAGCAGCAGGGCGCCGCATGAGCGTCCATGCAGGCACGACCCAAAGCCGGCGCGGATGCCGGGCATTGCAAATGTTTTTGTTGGCATCGGACACTCGCTTGCAGGCGCCCCACAGCCCAGCCCTTTCGCAGCCCTTTGCCCGCCGCAGCCACTGGTGCCCTGCGCACTTGCTGGGAGTCAATCCGCACTACACCACCCTAGCAGCAGCTTGCCATGGCGCGGCGAGGCGTGTGGCAGCTGCGCAAGCTGCTCGTGCACTATTGCGACTATGGCGGCAGCAGCAGGGGCACGCGGTGAGCTCGGAAGGACATGTCTGCCACGATGCGCCGCTGGCTGGGTTGCGCGGGCGCATCTCCTCGAGCCGTCACCGCTGCCGCCGCCGCCGCTGCTGCCGCCCGTGCTCACGCCCTCTTGCTCCCAAACTGTGCCGCCTGGCAGGGAATTCGTCGAGCAGATCCTGCCGCACTTCCAGCGAGACAACCCGCAGCTAGCAGTGGAGACGGTGGTGCAGCGCGGCAAGCACCCGGGCCTGCTTGGGGAATACCGTGAGTGCTGCTGCGCTGCCCCTGCGCCGCCGCCGCCCGTCTGCCGTCTGCCTGCACGCAGTTTGCACTGCAGGTGCTGCATGGCCGGCCATTTGGCATCCTCTTGCAGCTCTGCCGTGCCACCTATGAAATGGCATGCCTGCTTTGACATGCTTCAGCTGCACCCAGCACGTGTTCAGTGCCCAAACGCTGCTGCCTCACCATTCAACCCCGCCCCTGCCTTGCCTGTCACTCATCCCGCAGTCAACACGAGCACGCGGCATGTGGACCTGCGGAACGCCGCTCCAGAGGAGGTCCTGCGGCAAGCGGTGTACCTCCGCAGCAGCCTGGGCCGCAAAGCTAGCTTGCAGGTGCGTCGGGGCAGGGCAGGGGCAGTCCAGCATCACAGCTGGTGCAGCGCAGCGGCCGTGGTTGTGCGCGCTGCTGACTGCCTTGATCTGCAGCTGTGATGGGTGCCGCGGGTGTAGCTAGTGCTTTGGAGTGGGTTTCGGGCAATACACTTTMAGGGATGTGTCGGAGGCTTTGCAGTGCCCGCGGTCCCGCCTTGGCCGCAGTCTAGATGCCCTGCAGCTTGCCTGGCCCTCTGCACTGCGCGCAGCACAGCGGCAGCTCAGCACTTGTCCGCCAGCACAGCTTCTTGCCTTGCCTGCGCCTGTCCAGCCTCTGACCTGCGCCCCCCCTTTGCTCGCTGTCCGGGTCTCCCCCCTCGGCCCGCAGGTGAAGCAGCGGACGCGCTCACAAACGCCCAGCATTCAAGGGCCCTGGAGCCACGAGGTGCAAGACGCTCTCAAGGCCAACATGTAGGAGGCAGCTGGGAGCTTGTCCTTGCTCGCTGCGGCAGCAGCCGGGGAGCGAGGCGTTTGGACCACGAGCAGGACTTGTTAGGACCGCACAACCCGCAGGCTCCCGGCTGCAGAGTCGGTGCCTGCTTTCTGCATCGGCACCCACCCTAGCCCCATGATAGCTACGCTGCATCGAGCCCTGTGTAAATTAGCAAAGCCTGTGATGCTTTTGTGGGCGGCGCCGGTCGAAACTGGGGCCGGGACCAGATTTCGGCACAACACGTGATCCGGGCGGGGGCCACCCCGGCGTTTGCAAGCCAGAAAGGCTCCTGACACCTCGCTGTTGTCTGTAGACAGCGTCAGCGGCACCAGGGGCCCCAGAACTGACAAGGCAAGGCAGGGCTGGTCGGGAGGGAGCCGCATTGGGCGGCGCGGCGGACGCAGCGGCGGCTTGGTCAGCAGGGCGCCGCACCGCGCTCTCGCCATACCTGCCTTCCTTCCATGACCTTCACGGCAATCCTCAGGCCCTGAGAGGGGCATGGGCAACTCGACAAGCAGCAGCGGCGGCAAAGAGCCTCCGCCACCCCCCGCCGACCGCACGGCGCAGGCTGGGGCCCTGCCACTGACTGAAGACGTCCTTAAGAAGCACGTTGCAGCCGGAAGCGACGACGAAGAGGCGAGTTGCTGTGCGGAAGAGAGAGAGAGAGAGTGCGGCTGGCAGCGAGCCCCGCCCCCAGGGCCATTTCCGCGCCGCTCGCCTGCTGCTGCAGCTTCTGACAGTGTTCGGGACTGGGTTTCTGCTGCCGGAAGGGTGCCGGCAGGGCTGCGGTGGGGGAGCGCCTGCTGCCGTGCGGCCTCCCAGGCCCCGGTTTGGCGCGCTGCGGGCGCTGCAGCCGACCTGGATCGCGCAGGCAGCCGAAGACGGCATGCCGCGCGTGGCACAGCTCCTGCCGCCGTCGCCGCCTCGTGCGGCCGCCGCCGCTTCCGGGCACCGCGCATTTGGCGCATCTGATCCCCCTCCCCAGTGACCACCTGCCTCGCTCGCTCCCCGCCTCGGCCCTGCTGGAGGGCCTTCCTTGAGCTTCTTTCCGGCTCGTTTTGGGCTGATCACCCAGCGCCGCCGCCCCTCATGCCTGCTGCCCTCCACCCCACTTCCATTTCCTGCAGGAGCGCGAGTCGTTTGCGAGCTGGCGCAGCAATAGCGCGCCCTCCTCCGCCCGGCCCTCGCGGCCGAGCTCAGCCCGCCCCTCGGCGTCCAGCCGGGGGCGGCCCAGCGTGGAGACAATGACGCCCATGAGCGGCGCCACGAATGAGTGGGACCAGCGGCCGTCGGCAGACACGCCATTACCGGGAGCCAGCTCCGGCTACAAGGGTAGGTGCACGATAAACCGGTTGCAGCTGCAGCTAAGCGCAGCTGATTGGTACAGCAAGCGGGCTGGTGTGGGGCGTGCTTGTAGCCCGTATGCGGCAGCGTGCGTGACAGTGGTTGCGTACTGCCTGCCCTGCCCAGCAGCCGCCGTCGCCCCCCTCCCACCCAGCAGGCAGCTCCCTCGCAGCCAGCGACGCCGGCCCAGCTGGCGCAGCGCGGCGGCGAAGCCGCAGSGAGGAGCTGCGCGGCAGCGGCGACAGCCGCGGCGGCCAGGGCAGGCGCAGCGATGAGGGCACTGCCAGCGTGTACAGCGCAGCAGGCAGCGCGCGCTCCTCATTTGCGCTGGAGCGAGCTAGCATGGAGGCAAACAGGGCTAGCTTGGAGGCGTTCCAGGAGGCTTTTGCTTCGGGGCCGCTGATGCCGCCGGTGGGAGCGCCGCCGCACCTGTCGCCGCCTGCCACGCCCACCGCTGCGCCGGCGGTCACGCTGGTGCAGCTGGCAGATGCCGCGCAGCTGCCGGCCAGCCTGCGGGACAAGTGAGTGGGTTCATGGAGTGTGGTTGGACTGTGAGTTGGTGGGCTTGGTGCTCCAGGCTGGCTGGTTGTGGGCAGCCTGCCTATGCAGGCAGATGGCTGGGTTGCGTGATGTGCAAGCCGCAAGCCAGCTCCCCATGCTGCATGGTTCAGCCTGTGGAACTGCAAGGGTCCCTCGCTCCCTTGCTCACGGCCTGCCCGCTCACCCGCTGCCGCCGCACCCTGTTTCTGCCCGCAGGTTTGCGCGCCTATCGGTCATCCCGCCCAACACGCCCGCCCCCTCTTCAATGCTGGCCAAGCTGTGGCAGGTCAGCTGCGCAGTGGGCGCACCATTTGCCTGCTTACGCCAGCTTCACGTGCAGTTGGCAGGCGATCTAGCTGTGGTTCCCAGCACGCGCAGCTGAGCAGGCATGTACGACAGCAAATGCGTTGGGCAGTCATCCCTGCATCCACCTGGCTCGCCACCCCTTACCAACTCCCCGCCCCGCCCCGCTGCAATTTATGTGCAACTGCAGGCGGACGCTATGGACGTCAAGGCCTCCCTAGCAGCCCTGGCAGCCAAGGGAGTGCTGAATGTGGCGCAGCTGCCCGACGGCCGCGTGTGGTGCCTGCCGCAGGCGCAGCAGCTGCAGCTGCTGCAGGCGGCCTGCCGCGACCTGGCTCCACACTTCCACCGCCAGCTGCTGGACACTTACAGCTGCAGCGTGCTGCCCAGCATCGCGGAGGAGAGCGATGCGTCCGGCAGCTTGGCCAGCCAGGAGAGCGGKGGAGCAGGCTCCTTTAACCTAGGCGGCGGCGGCGGCCGGCCGCCCACTCCGCAGGACATGGCTGCGTTTGCCGGCCCCGCCGGCGTCCAGCAAGGGTACAGCCCGCAGCAGCCGCCAGTGGCCCAAGGCCCGGCGCGCCCGCCGCAGGCGGGGCAGCCCGCCGGCCAGCTGCACCGCGGGCGGCCGCAGCACAGCCTGCTGCGGCTGCCGGCCAGCCGGCTGCAGGACATCCAGGATGACGGCTATATCCTGATCAACCTGGGGCACCACCTCACGGCCGCGGGGCGGCACCAACAGGTGGGTGCTGGATGCTGTGGCTGCTGTTCAATGCTGGTCATCAGTAGAGGGTTGGGTTGCTCCACTGCTGGCATGTTGTTTTGCGTCCAATGGGCATGGGGCCCCGGCCCTTGGGCCCTAGCGCTGCCACCCATGCTGCGGCTCACCCGTGTGCTGACCAGTCACCCGTGTGCTGACCATTCAAACTTTTCTATCGTTTTGCAGCTGCGCGAGCTCCTGTTAGACCCCGACTGGCTGCGCCGCAAGCTGGTGGCTGCCGGGACCACCGCCGTGGTGGCCGACTTCCGGCGCTACCTGCTGCTGGACAACTGCGCAGATGTGAGCTGAATTTGCCTTGCGTTTTGTACGTGAACGACTCCACTACAGCTGCATTGTGTGGCAACACGGGATCTGGCTGCCCACGCAGCAACAATTGGCGCGGCCAGGCAGCGCCAGCCTCACGAAAGTGCACCTTCAACACTGATTAAACAATCACGTTGTATTTTGTGCAGGTCAAGCTGGTGCTTGAGGCCTTCCAGCTCAGCGCGGCGCAGGCGGTTGCTTATCCTCGCGCCCCCGGCCTGCTGCGCTGCCTCATGGCGGGGCGGCTGGCCACCGCGCAGCTGTCGCCCGCGCTGCAGGTGCGGTTGTGTGTTTTGGTATGCGGGTTGCTTGGCAGGAGCTTGCTGAGAGGCTGAAGCGGCTTCTGGGCTGATGAGATGCGGCATGCAGACCAGCCCTGCAGGATCGCATCCGATTAACCAACCCCTCGCTCACCAGCCTGGCAGCACCTTGCTAGTTTAGTCGCCCTCTCATTCCTCTCTGCTCTTTGCTCCCCCTATCTTCTCTTTCCTAGGCGTGGCTGGCGGAGCAGCGCGTCAAGTGTTACGAAGACGGCCGCAGAAATGCAGGCATATTCACATTTCGTTCTCATTCTCCTCTTTGATTCGTTCACAGGCATGGCTGGCGGAGCAGCGCGTGAAATGTTACGAAGACGGCCGCGCCTCCCTGCACGCCTACCTGCCGCGCTGCCTGGTGCCGCTCACGCCTTCGCTGGACCAAGCGGGCGGGCTGGCGCGGCTCACGCTGCGGGGCCACGCCTCGGAAGTCACAAAGGTGCGGCTCATTGGCTGGGAGGCTTGGATAACAAATGCTGGTGCCCAGTCGAGGGTCGGCCTCCCTGCCACTGCTGCACATCGGGCGGCGTGGCACGCGTGGTACTCACCACAATGCTTGGTAGTGACGCGTAATACCCAACCCTGACGCCCTGCCCGCCCTTTTGGCAGGTGCTGCTCACGCCCTCTGGAACCGATGCCGTCGCCGCATTCCTATTTCCGTGCCGCTGAGCCCCCAGTTGACTCACACCCCCTGCCACTCTGCTGCCCCTCCTATGCCTTGCCAGGTGCTGCTGACGCCCTCTGGCACCGATGCCGTCACTGCATCCACAGACGGCACGGCCCGGGTCTGGGACCTGGACATTGGCGACTGCGTGCTGCTGCTGGAGGGCCATGCAGGGCCAATTAACGACATGGCCATCACTTCGGGTGAGAGCAGGCTCTGCTCAGTAGCATGGCAGTTTTGGAGCGCCCCCAATGTCGGCGTTTCTGTGGCGAGTGCGTGCCGCGGCTGGAGGGGCATGCCGGACCAACCAACAACATGGCAATTACTGCTGGTGGTGGGTTTGAAGCGTTGCTCAGGCTATCCTGGCATGCGCTGTTGTGGCTTGGTGGGGCGGCTCACTGCTGTTAACCTACTCAAACCTGCTCTGCCTCCCCTGTCTCTGCCCACAGATGGCTCCCTCGTGCTCACCGCCTCTGAGGGTCGGCCTTCCGAAGCTATCAACATTTATTGTACACCATTGATTGTATTCTCCTTGTTATTGCTTCTGCCCACAGACGGCTCGCTGGTGCTGACCGCTTCTGAGGACGGCACCGCCCGCGCATTCGAGATGGAGCGAGGCCAGTGCCTGCGCGTGCTGGCAGGTGCGTTGCCTGCCGGCATACATTTGTGCAGCTGCCTCATCAGGGCCACATCACTGCCGGGGCATGCAGCTTGCACCGTCGCACGCAGCTGCCCACTGCTGGGAATGGCCAGGCTTGTGTGCTGCTGGCCAGCCCCAGTGCGCCTGCTGTGCCGCCGGGGCCTGCTTGCGCTGGTCAGCATGCCTGAAGCGTCTGGCGCTCACCAACTGCCAACCCCTCTCACCAACCCACCCACTGCAGGCCACACCGGCGCCATCACAGCGCTGGCAATGGACCCCTGGGCGCGGTTCGTGGTCACCGGATCCACAGATGGCACCGCTCGTGTGTGGGACCTGTCCTCTGCTCGAAGCATCCACACTCTGAAGACCGGCTGCCGGCCGGAGCAGGGTGAGCGGCTGGGTTGGCTTTGGGTCTAATGCAGTGCAGTGCAGCTGCTGATTGAAGAGCTGCTGCGCACAGTTGCTCGTCTACACGCTGCGCTTCGCCTGCCTGCCGGAGCAGCGTCAGCAGTCAGTTTGCCCGTTTTAGTGGAGCAGTCCTGCTGCTCCAGCGCCAGCCCAGCATCCTGCTCATTTCACAACCCTCCTGTCGTGCCATACCCACAGGCGGCGTGCTGTGCGTCGCGCTGTCGCCCTGCACCCGCTTTGCCATCCTGGGCTGCGCCAACAACACCGCCCGCATGTACGACGTCATCTCAGGTGCGCTTCGATAGGTTGTGGGGTTGCTTTCGATTTGGTGTGCCAACATTGGGCTGGGCGCACGAACAATGCGCATGCACGGCGTCATCTCAGGTGCGCTTTGCTTTCCTTTGTGTGGGTTGGGTCGGTGTTCAGGCAAAAGTCCATTTCGCTTTGGAACTGGAACTGAACTGGAAATGATGCCGTGCTGCGCACTAGAAAGGCAGCGGATGTTACTCGTGTTTATGGCGCTTGCGCACTGGTGGCTGTGGCAACAGTTGCAGAATTTGCAGCATGTCTTAATCGTGCTCCTTCGTTTTGTTTGCTTCCTTGCAGGCCAGTGCATGGGCGTGATGGCGGCGCACACCAGCTGGGTCAGCATTGTCCGCTTCCTGCCCGATGGAAAGAAGGCCATCACCGCCAGCCACGACGGCACGGCACGGTGAGCGGCTCTCTATCCTGAGCATTCGCAGCTTGGTCTCTGCATTTCCTTGGGACCCGCACCTAGGCTTACCCTGCTTGCCACTCCTTCATGTTTGCTTCAAATGTGCGTCTCACTTGAGTGATTTCTCCTCGCCGACGGCTGCAGGGTGTGGGACCTGCACACGGGGCACTGCCGCCTGACGCTGGAGGGCCATGCCGGCAAAATCAATGACTTGCAGCTGTCTGAGGACGGCCGGCTGTGCGCCACCGCTGGTGAAGACGGCACGGTTCGCCTGTGGGACGTGCGCACTGGCGCCTGCAAGCGCGTGCTGCGAGGGCACAAGGCGTGGGCTAGCAGCGTTGCGCTGGTGCCGGCTGCCGACAAGCTGGTGACCACCTCAGGTGCGCGTCTGGCAAGGCCGGAATTGTGCGCGGCTGGTTTGCGCAGGGCCTTCTCATGAAGGCTCGTTGTTGCTTTCATGAAAAGCAGTTTGCAAGCAGGGGCTGAGATACATGCTGTGGGGGTGGTAACTGGCTTGCTCAGCCACAGCTCCTTTGCGCGCCTTTAGCAAACAAGTTCATTGGCCTATGAATACCTCCCCACAGGCGACGGCACCGCGCTGGCCTACTCCCTCGAAAGCGGCGACCTGCTGTGCCAGATGGAGGGCCACTCGGCGGCGGTGCGGGGAGCAATCATCACCCGCAAGGGCAGGTGCGCCAGCCTGATGAAGGTCCGACGCCAATAGGGTTGCGTGGGGCCTGTCCATGGCAAGGCCGGCCCGGGCCCGTTTTCCTGTGCAGCCGCTGCTCATCAACGCCTGCCTCTGACCTGGGCCCTAGCCGTGTGCGTGCTCTCCCGCTCATGTGTGCCTCCCAACCTCTCGACGGACCCCGCAGGTTTGCGGTGACAGTGTCAGAAGATGCCTCAGTTCGCGTGTGGGACTTTGCGGCGCGCCTGGCGCAGCCGCCGCCCTTCCACGAGGCAAGTTTGCATGCACGTTGATTCGAATAGCTGCTCAGTCAGTTGAATGGAGCGTGGCTTGCTTGATTGGCTGCCCGCGTGTGTCGCGGTGCGCGTGGGCGTAGGCGCGCCAACCTGCCGGCTCACAGCACATATTGACTTCCCCCCAACAGGGCCGCGTGTACTGCATGGCTGGCTCGAGTGCCGGGCGCGTGCTGGCGACCTGCGGAGAGGACTGCTCCGCTCGGCTGTGGGACACGGAGCGAGGCACCTTCAAGGTGAGAATCCATAAGGTGTTCAATGGTCATTGTTGAGGCTGCGGCTGTGGGACACCGAGCGGGGCACCTTCAAGGCAAGCCGCNTACTTTTGGTCGGCTGCTGCGGGACGCAACTGTCTTCCCTGCATAGTTGCCTCCCACCCTGGCGATACATTCAGCTGGGCAGCCTGCCTATTGACTAGGAATTGCTCAGTGAACTGTCGCCTTGCCCGGCTGCCTACCCATCCTCCTGCAGGGCCCGCTGCAAGGCCACAAGGTACCCATCCGCTGGGCTGCCTTCTCAGCCGACGGCCGCCAGCTGGTCACCGCTTCGCCCGATCGGACAGTCCTGCTGTGGGACGTGCCCTCGCTGTCGCTGATTCGCACCGTGCCAGGTGGGGTGCAGTTTAGTTCAGTGGTGTGCTGTTCCTGTTTTGATAGCATGCTGCTGTGGGATGTGCCCTCGCTGTCCCTCATCCGCACCGTGCCAGGTGGGGGCAGCTGGGTGATGTGCATGTGGACTAGAAGGAACTGCCTTGCAGTGTGCTGTGGGCTGTTTGCTGCCCTTGATTCACACGGTGCCGGGACGGCTGGCATGTGCTGTGCACGGTTTGCAAGGCACTCTGGACCAGGCGTCTTTGCCACCAGACATCACTTCGCAACATGGACTTCTCCCCTCTCCCAATGCCTGCAGTGGCGGGCGGCAGCCGGTTGCGCAGCTTTGCCGTCAGCGCCGACCTGTCGCGTGCGGTGCTGTGCAAGTGGGACTCGACTGTGAAAGTAGTCGACCTGCAGGTCAGTGCTTTCTTTCGTTCCAGCAGGAAGCTGTTCGCCTTGATCCGGCAGAGTGGTTGTCTGTTTCATTTCGGCCGCGCTCTCATTTACCCTCTCACACTGCTTCGTGTCTGCCTCCTATGCATCACAACGATCGTGCCTCCCTGCCACCCTGCAGACCGGCGAGCAGGTGTCGGTGCTGCAGAAGTGGGGCGAGCGCGACAGCGCCACCGGCCACACCTCAGGTGGGGCGCCCAAAAGAAGCAGTCGGGCCGCTGAGCAGCCGTATGTTTGCTGCTTCTGAGCGACTCTGGATGCTGCCTCGCCTGCCGCGCGTCTTTGTCGGCTATACACACCCAGCCCTCTTGCCCACTCCACCAATCCACTAGCTCAATTGCAAGTGTTGCCTCCGCCTCCCCTGGCCCTGCAGCCGTCAACCAAGTACTGATGACGCAGGACGGGCAGACGGTGGTCACGCTCTCCAAGGACTGCACTGCCCGCGCGTGGGACGCGTCCACGGGCGCCTGCCGCCACGTGCTCACAGGTGTGTTGGACCGCCTTTGGCTGTTTTGGGTGTTCTCAGTTTTATGCGTCCTCTGGTACCTGCCGCCACGTGCTCACGCTCACTCAGGTGCGCGTTGTGCAGGCCTGTGGGTATGGATTTCCTGTGGAGCACCAGGCATGCCGCCATTGAGCATGATCCCCCTTTTCCCTCGACTGAACTGGCCTGGTTTGTTCCTTCTCGCTTGTTTGCTCCCTTGCAGGCCACACCGACAGCGTGCTGGGCGGCTGCATCGCGGACGCAGCCCGCCTGCTGGCCACCTTTGGCTTTGACGACTGCGTGCGGCTCTGGGCGCTCGACTCGGGCCAGTGCATCAACTGCGTCAAGCTGCCTGACACGCCCCAGGTGGGTTGCTGTCCTTCATTTCTATTGCCGCATTTGCTTGCAGTGTGATCTTTTTGCTTGTTCGCCAGTTTTGGCAGGTGGCTGCTATGCTTGTTGCTGCCTGCCCTGTGCCCCATGCCCACCCATTCACTGGCCCCTCAACCAGCTGCCGACTGTGACTGCTATCTGCTCTTCCCGCAGCTGGTGGCCCTCTCACCCGACGGCTGGAAGGTGGCAGTCGCGCTCACCAACGCCTCGGTGGTGGTGCTAGACGTTGATGACAAGGTGGCAGGCCCGCCCTGGGAGGTGCGCCAAACCGCCTCTCTGGGGCATTGCTGCATTGGTGGGCGTTTTAGGGACTTTCTGAATCGCTCACTGCGCTTAAGCCCTCTTCTCACATTGCAGCAGCATGAGCCGACCATGCAGCGACCGCAACCGCTTGTTCCCCCCGTCCAATCGCTTGCAGTTCCATGGCGCGGATATCACGGGCCTGCAGTTCTCAACAAATGCACTTGACAAGCACCACACCCGACTGACCCTCTTTGCTCCCGCTTTTCACCGCCCGCAGTTCCATGGCGCCGACATCACCGGCCTGCAGTTTTCTGCCGACAGCGCCGAGCTGGTTTCAGTCTCCATGGACGCCTCGGTGTGCGTGTGGGNACGCCGCCACAGGTGTGTGCGAGGGACGTACGTAGCAATGGATTGCTGCCTTGTAGGCTGCTTTGCAGCATGACCCATTCCTTTGCTCGCTGTCTGCCTGGGCATGAGTGCAAGAGTCTAGGCGTGGTGCCGGAGGCGGCTCGCGTGTGCGGGTGCCTTTGCTCGAGCCTTCCTCCCACCAACCTCCTGTGCCTCACTCCCACCTGTCATGCAGGCATGCCCACCGGCCTATTTGTGGGCGACTGCGGATTCACCTGCTGCTGGTTGGATGGAGTGTTGGACCAGCTTGCAGTGGGCACCGACCGCGGCATTGTGCATGCACTAGACCTAGGCGTGGCCCCAAGGGGCATGGCCGGTGCACCCCTGGCCAGCCCCGCCCATGCAGCTGCAGCCGCAGCAGTGCCAGCGCTGCCGCTAGCCCAGGCGCTTGCAGCAGGCGGCAACCAGCAAGCGCTGCCTGCGGCGTGGGCGGCTGGCGTGCCGCCGCCGCCGCCGCATGTGCCAGCTGCCGCACCGGCGGGGCCTGAGCAGCACATGACGCCGCCAGCCACCACGCAGCATCACCAGCAGCAGCCCCAGCAGCAGTTTCAGCAGCAGCAGCAGCCACAGCAGCAGCAGCCGGCCGGCGCAGCTGTGACGGAAGCTGAAGTTGCACTGGCTGCTGGCTCTCTGGCCACAAAGCTGATTGTAGGCGCCAGCTAAGCAGCTGAGCAGTGCTTCTGTGCAGCACCCCAGCCTGCTCACCCACCCAATAACCTCAAGACCGTAGCCCAACAGGGCCCCCATTGCCTGTCTTTCGCTCCTGCTTCCCCGCTCTGCTCTGCTCTCACACAGGACCCCCCTCTCTCCCTGTGCTCGTACAACACACATAGCACAGCACAGCACAACACAACACACAACCCCTGCGCCCAACGCTGAGCCTGCTGCGGGCCAACGCCCCGCCCGCCGCTCTTTTCCGGCCGCCCGCCCGATTCCCGGCGGCGGCCCTTTTGATTCCTCCCTGCCTCCTTTTTGCKGTGGTATGACGTCTGTTCTCGTTGCCGTAGTCAGCCCGTGTGTCACCGCCCAACTTTTTCAAAGCGCGCTCCGGCTGCCGCCGCCTCTGAAATTCCACACCCCGACGCGCCGGCGTGCTTGCCACTTTTCCACCCACCCAACCCTCCCTCTGTGCGCACTGGTSCKCAGCTTTTCCTCCCGCCGCTGGCCCTTTTTTTCCTATTCTTTTCGCACGCATGCCGCCCTGCCCGTTTTAGGAGCGCTTTCCTGGAAGGCCTGGCATCCCTTTGCCCCCCTGGCACTGCCTGGCCCTCTTTCGACCCCATGGCCCAAAGAAATGATACCCACCGCATGCTCGCAACTGAGTGCCATGCACCCCTCTGCTACTCGCCCCTTCCTGCCGAGCCGATCAGCCGCTTGAGCCGCGTTTTGAGCTGCGGGCGCTACGAACGGCCACCCCGCTTTTGCACCCATCCACGTCGTGTCTCCCTCTGCTTCCCTCCCCTCCCTGTCATCTCATGCGCTTCATCCCTGCCTTCCTCTTCATCCATCACCAAAACTTCGCTATCAAACAACACAACACACACACACCCAGTTGCTGTTCCGTAGCCTTTGGTCCTTTATCTGTGCGCCCCGCCCTCCCCGCACGCGCTCCTCTTTCATGGGTTTGATTCGGCATGCCTGCCTGTAATGAACAACGTGCAGCTGCTTCACAAGATGAGAAGAGGAGCTGGCTTGGTGGGCGCGAGCTGAAATCAGCTTGAGCAGTCAGCAGGCCGTGATGTGGCAAGCAGCGCGGCGGCGGTGGCGGCCAAAACGGCCCCCTGTGCGTTCGCTGCATTGATCATCGAATCGTAAGATGGCAGGCAGAGCACACAAGAAGCTGCTGTCGCAGCAACTGGCTGTAGCGCAGCCTGGGCCGAGCGAGGAAGAGGAGGACGAGTCCAGCGAGGAGGAGGAGGCGCCGGCCGCACCGTTCAACCCATTCTCGCTGCTGACTGTGAGGGATCGCCGCAAGCCCCTCGGGAAGCTGCCTGCAAGCCCACTCAGTGCGGCCTGGCCGCTGACCGCAAGCCCTGGCCCTGTCACTGCGCAGGATGACGAGGATGAGGGCGCTGCGCAGCAGGACAGCGACAATGAGCAGCCCAGCAGCCCCGAGGCGCCGCCGCCGCCGCCACGACCAGCCGCCGCCACTGTCGGCAGCGGCAGCAGGAAGCGGGGAGGCAAGAGCAAGAAGAAGGGCGGCCGGCGGGGCGGGGCCGAGGACAGCGATGAGGAGACAATGCCTGACACCAAGGGCAAGGCAGCTGCGGACGAGGAGGATTTGGACGCCATTCTGCAAGAGCTCAACCTGCAGGTCGGTTGTCGGTTGCGGGGTAAGAGTGGTCTGTCTGGTTGGCTTGGGCCGGGCTGCTTTGCACCACAATTGACGCACCCCACACAATGNCTCCANTTCCAANTTCGNCNACCCANTCCCGNCCCCGCCCCGCCCCGCAGCCCTCGGCGGCGGCCACCGCGCAGCAGCAGCAGCAAGGCGGCAGCGGCGGCGGGCGGCCKTTGTTGGCGGTTGACATGCGGCAGCTGAAGGCGGATGAGGAGCTTCGCCGCATGTTTGGGTCCAGGGTGGTTGATGAGGATGAGGAGGATGGTGGTGCAGGTGGGCGCTGCTGCTGAGATGGTGCTGCCTGAGTGTCTGTGCAACCCTGTAGGGGCATTCAGTAGGATGGGGGAGTGGGTGGGTGAAACAGCTGAGATTGGGTGGTGGATGCGGGATGGCCGCGAATGGCCATGCCATGCAATTATTGCGTGCATGGCTACTGTGGCCTGCTGCATGCCCCCCAACTGGCTTGCTGCGCCTCCCCCTTGCCTGCGGCAGGCGCCTTTGCAGGCGCGTCCAGGCGAGTGCGGCGCCTGGCGGCCCGTGGCTTGCTGCGCCGAGCAGCACTCAAGGTGAAACCTCTCATATTTGATAGCTTGCGGTCTAGGCATGTTTGATGGCAGGCAGCTCGGCTGTAGCAGCAGCACCTGCTGTCGACTTCTGGCGCATGTGCACCCTGCCCTGCTGTGCTTGCCTGTGTTGTCGTCATTCCATTATGGGTCCCGCATGTGCACCCTGCCCTGCTGTGCTTGCCTGTATTGTCCTTCCATTATAGGTCCCTCTTCTCCCTTGACTGATGCAGCCCGGTGCCATCATCACGCCGCGCGACACCTGGCCACGCTTTGATGGCGGGTTCACAATGGAGCTACAGGCACGCCGCACTGGATGGAAGGATTTGCAGCATTTGCATGGCTGGCCTGCAAGATGCTGCCCCGTGCACCGCTGCTGCGGGCCCTCCCAGGCTGCCTGCGTGTGCTGCCTTGCATCGAGTAACGGATAGCCAATGGGCCTGCACTGCGCAACTGATAGGCTGACTATCTCCACTGGCCCGAATTCCACTGCCTGCAGGGCACCACACCAGACGGCCGCCAGCAGTTTGGCTACGCCTACTCACAGGCCTACCAGGTGTGGCTGCAGCCTGTCGCTTCGAGCTGGTTCTGGGCAGCACGCTTGGGTTCGTGGGTTGTCAATGCAGCGAACGCTGGCATGATGAATCACTCGGCCTGTCTGCTGCATTGATTGCAATTGTTGAACTGCATTTGTTGCCTGTCTGCAGGCGGTCCAGGAGTTGTACGAGGAGTGCCAGGCCACGTTCGACCCCAACCACATCGCAGGTGCGCCCAGCTGCAGCCGGGGTTCGATTGTTCTCTCGCCCGTCTCGCCTGGAGACCCAAACTGCCACACTGCCCCATGAGATCCATCCCCAGCCTGCCTACCGCACCTCCCACCTGCCTGCCCTCCCTTCTGCCCTGCAGCACTGCTGCAAAACCACCCCTATCACCTGGATGCGCTGCTGACGATGCAAGATCTATACCGATCCATGGGCGAGCAGTCGTATGCTGGTGAGAATCAGCTGACTTCTTTGGCTGTGCACTGCCAAGCTGTTTTATCCGCACCTTGACACAACCGTCGAAGTCTCAGAGTGAACTGGGCTGTTCTTTCCAACTTCCTGTCCAAANTNCTCAAATGGAGCGAGCGCTCTTTGCCTGGAGATGGGCTGTTGCCATCCTTTTCGTCTCTACTTCTTATCTCTACTGACGAATTGCAATGCCCCTCTGCTCCTGCGCAGAGGAAATGCTGGAGCGGGCGCTCTACGCCCTGGAGATGGGCTGGCACCCGTTCTGTCTCCACTGCTGACCCCTCCTGAACTGCCAGTTTTCTGAACTGCCAGTTGACCAGTTGCAAATTGTTCTGCCCCAATACAGAGGAAATGCTGGAGCGAGCGCTCTATGCGCTGGAGATGGGCTGGCACCCGTCCTTCTCGCCTGCCGCCGCCAACGTGGCGCTGCCATACAGCGAGCAGAACGCGCCGCTCTTCATCTGCCTGTTTAGGTGGGACCGGATGTTGTTCTTTGTAACATCAACCAACATGCAATCGCTGAGCCGGCGCGGCCTGCGCCGAACTACTCTGGTGGCTTATTTTGGCAGTTCAAATTCTGCTCCCTCTGCTTCGCGTTAACTTATCACAGATACATGCAGTCGCTGAGCCGGCGCGGCCTGCACCGCACCGCGCTCGAGGTCTGCAAGCTGCTGCTGGCGCTGGATCACGATGACCCCCTTGGAGCGCTGTGCACCATCGATTACCTCGCGCTTCGAGCCGGCAGGTAGGGCGCTACCTTATGGCACATCACTTTGATAGTTGCTGCTGCTGGCGCTGGATCGCGACGACCCGCTGCCTCGCTGTGCACAATCGATTACCTGGCCCTTCGAGCCGGCAGGTAGAGAGAGCACTTGTTTTGGCGGGTTGTATTGATATGTATTGCTGCTGGGCAGTGATGGTGCGCTGATTGCATCATATGTTGACATCAGCTGCTGTTTCCCTGCCCCTTCAGCAGGTATGACTTTCTGGAGCGGCTGGCGCAGCAGTACGGCGGGGACAGCAGTGTGGCGCTGCTGCCCAATGTTGTGTTCTCGCTGGCCCTGGCGCGCTGGTACCAGGAGCAGGGTGAGGCTAGGGGACTGCATGCACTTTGTTTTGTTAACCATGGTTGCTGTCGCTAAGAAGACTGTGCGGGGGATGCAGAGGCTAATGCAGAAGCAAGCGGCGCTGTGACCGTGCCTCAAAAGGGCTGAATCTGCATTGCTTACTCTGTCTGCAGAGGCTTCCAGCTCAGGCAAGGGCCGAGGCACCAAGGCCAGCAGCAGCAGCAGCGCAGCAGGCGCAGCGGGCGACGGCGAGCAGCCGTCATCGGCAGACCTGCTCGCCAAAGCGGTGCTGCTGTATCCTGAGGCGGTTGTGCGGCTGCAGGTGCGCGTTTGAATCCCATGCGAATGCGGCAGGGCAGGGTGGGGCAGCAGTGGATGGGGGAGGGGCCTGCGGCTGTACGAGTGCTGTGAAGGATGCAGGGCAGTTTGGGGTGGTGGCTGGTCAAAGGTGCCGCTGTGGCACCGCTGCTGGCGCTGCTAGTGCGGCTACAGACGGAGCTGCGGATGGCCTACCAATCTTGCCACAGCTGCCTCCCGCCCCAACCCATCCTGCAGCGCGTGTTGGCCGGCAAGGGCGTGGGTGCCGATGCCGCCTGGGCGGCGCTGCTGTCCCGCCCGCTGTTTGCGGCCGCGTCCGATGGCGGCTCTGCCTCGCTGGGCCACCTGCTGGACATTTGGGTGGAGCGGCAGCACCTGCTGTGGAAGGTGGGTGCTGTAGTATTTCATCCTTGGTTGCTTACATGCAAGGGTGCCAAACCAGTTGCCTGTAACGCTTTGATAATCTAGTGGTTTGTTTACTGTTGTGTGAGGTTGCTTCCCAGCCCTGCGCCCCGCAGGCTCAGCTGGTGCAAGAGTGGCTGATTCCTTGCGCGCTGCCCTTCCACTGCATAGTCAACCCACCTCCCACCCTCCTGCCCACATCCCACCCTCCCGCCCTGCAGGCGCAGCCGGTGCAAGAGTGGCTGCGGGCCGCCTGCGAGCGAGCAGCGGCAGACGACAGCTTGGACCTGCCAGACGGCTTGACCGCCGCTGACTGGGCGTGTGTGCGGGAGCAGGTGGGTGGGTGGGTCAGGGTGTGTCAAGAACGCAGAGGCTGTGGTGTGAGCTGCTCTGCGTAGACCTGTGTGCGGGAGCAGGTGGGTGGGCAGCTGGGCTGGCTGGCAGTTACTCTGGGTGAGCCTGTGCACTAGCTGCGGTTTGTTGGGTTCCTGGGTGTCCGCTGCCCGTCGCAGCTTGCCTGCGGATTAAACTGCAATGGTCTCGGGCTGATTTGCGCAGGCATGGCCAGCTTCTGATGAAAACGAGTACGGCCACCTGCGCATCCACGACTTCTCAGACACCGTCAGCCGCATCCCGCCCGAGGAAATCCACGGCATGGCGGGAGGTGCGCTTGACATGCGTCCTCTGTTGCATTATTGCGGCACATTCATTTGGCTCTGCTGCCGCCCACAGCACTGCACAGCATTGCACTCGTTTGGTGATAACCCACGGCATGGCACGATGAGCCTGCAAAGACGACGGCACGCTGCTGCTGCTGCTGCTGGCGGCTGCTGCTCACCCCAACCCCCATGCGGTGCCCGCTGTGCCCCGCTGTGCAGCAGCGCAGCAGCAGCAGCAGGTGGACATGGTGGCCCTGGAGGCAGAGATGCGGGCGCTGGCTCAGCAGATCCAAGCGCAGCCCGACATGACAGAGGAGGAGCTGCAGCAGGTATGGGGTATGGCCTTTCAGTGCCATGTTATAATGCGTGTCGTATCTGCTTGGGCGCAGCAGATCCAGGCGCAGCCCGACATGACTGCAGAGGAGCTGCAGCAGGTTAGTGCTACTGTTGACGTTGCCTGTTGCGGCTGGGCTGGCGTGATGGGGCTGGTCGTGTCCAAAGCCCGACATGACTGACGAAGCGCTGCAGCAGGCGTGTGCTGGAACGTGTCCTTTCTTCTCCGGTCTTCTCTGCCATTGCCACCCTCTCCCTGCCCTGCACAAGTTGGCAACCACCCTTTTTCCCGATCACCACACCTACCCACCACCCAGCCACCAACCCACTCCACCCCTTCTGTCCTGCCGCAGGTGCATCCACTGGCTGCCCTGCTGCGCTCCCTGCTGCCGTGGGTGAACCTTGGGCAGGCGCCCGAGTATAGAGCAGATGATGAAGCAGCGCAGCAGCAGCAGCAGCAGGAGCCGCAGCCGGAGGGCGGGGAGGGCTAGGCCGCAGCCAGCAGCGCGGCAGCAGCAGCAGCAGRAGCAGCAGCAGCAGCAGCAGCAGGACGGTNNNGAGGGCTGAGACAAGACAACGCAGCAGGAGCTGCCGTGGCACGATGTCGGCGAACGCCAGGCAGTGATTGGCGGCGGGATCAATGCCCCGTCCCACTCCTTGTGCCACCGCACTGCACAGTTGGGCAAAGCATCTCATGTTTGTGCTTGCCTGATAGCCTGGCGTCTGACGTGTGAATGCCCATGCACAAACGCAGTGGCGTGGTTGAAAGGCACGTCAGATTGCGTGTGCGACCTTGCGGGCAAGGCAGGCAGCGACAGCTGGGGATGGATGGAAATTATGGTTCCTACCATTGCGCTTCCCGGCCTTGAGAACCCACAAACATGTGCTGCTGGCACTGAACCGCTGTTTTAGGGCAGCTGAAATGGCTACAGGCTGGCCTGTGGGCGGGTCAGCGGCGGGCCGGCGTACCGGCAACAGCATGAAATGCCTGGTTCCCGGCGAAATGCGCACCTGGAACGGCAGTTGTCGCCTTTCCTCGCACTCCGTCGCGTTCTGCAGCTGCGTTTGTGGGTTCTACAAGGCGACATGAGCTCCGAGTGGCTGCCCGAGGTCCGCGGCGACGCCGTCCGCGCACTGTCGGTGCTGCGCGCAGTGCAGAATGACAAGCGCAAGCTGGGCACCGAGCAGCTGTGCAAGAAGTGAGAACGGCGGGCGCCTGCTTGGGCTGAACAGTGGGCGGCGGCAGCGGCGGTACAGCCCCGCAGCAAGCTGCAAGTTCACGCCCACCCTGTTGTTGCAAGCCAGCCAATGGGCTTGGATAGCACTCAGGGTGCCGTGGAGAGGTTGCCTCTGCGTCTCCAACACTCCCATCCCCGCCCGCCCGCCCGCCGCCGCCGGCGTAGCGCCCCTGTCGCCACCGCGCGCTGACGTGGCATGCGCACGGCACAGCAGGCGCAGCACACTTCTCACCCCCCAGCACACTTTCACCCCTCAGTTGCCCACCCTCCTTCCGTCCCCTGTGGCCTGCAGGTCGCTGGCTAATGCCAGCGGAGTGGCCTTCCTGTTCAACTTCCGCATGGGCGTGGGCATCACGCTGGGCGGCGGCCGCGGCTTTGTGATGAGCCGCCTGCCCAACGGCGGCTGGTCGGCCCCCCTGTTCATCACTGTCGACCAGGGTGAGCGTACGGCTCTGAGCTTACTGTGGTGCTTGTCTGCCAGGTGTAAAGTCATTTGCTATGCGCTCAGCCAACGGCGGCTATCAAGCGAATTGCCGCCATGCCTCCTGGCCAGCGGCGGCACAGCCTCCCGCCTGCGTTGCCGCTCTCTGATGCTTTTCTGCTTGCCATCTCGTATCCAACTAGTGATGCCATGGCCGCTTAGTGCTTGTCTAGGTCTGCTTCCCAGTCATCTTGGGCGTCCTATGCAAGGGTGTCGTACTCATTCTTCGCTCCCCTGCCGCTGCTTGCAGTTGGCCTGGGCCTCACTCTGGGCCTGTCGGAAGTCGAGTCGGTCATTGTGCTGGACAAGCCGCACCTGGTAAGTCTCTAATTAGTGGCTGTACACATGTGCAAGTCTTTGTGACGCCTGCCGAGTAGCAAACTCCCCATCGACGATGCAATCATTTTTTCCCTGTCGATCAAGCACTAAAAGAAATTCACTAAAAAATTGCTTGCAGGTGGACTGGTTCTCGACCCAGGGCGTGGGCGTGTCTGCCGAAGCCACGATTGCGGAGCCCCTGGAAGCAGGTCGGTGCACTCTTGAGCATTGAGCACTGTTCGGCGCTATCGCACGTGTGGAAAGCACTGTGCGGGCCTCGTCCTTGGGGGCAGGTGGACCACCCATGATGGGATTGTTCGCGCCTCCATACGCGTTTGCAGGCTGGCATAGGCAGGCGGCCATTGGTTGACCATCGTCCGTGCCTCCTGCTCTCCCCACCCTGCACGTGCAGTGGGTGGCCACCGCAACAAAAACGATCAATCAGTGAGTGTACATAACTCTCTTCATATGCACAACTCCATAGCTCCTGCTCTCCCCACCCTGCACGTGCAGTGGGCGGCCACCGCAATGCCAACGACCTGGCACACGACAGCACCTTCCGATTCTCAACTGCACACGGTGCCATTGTGGACTTCTCCGCCCAGGGCAAGTTGTGCAGCATGGGTGCAAGGGTTCGACATCTCAATGCTAAGCCGGCGGCCAGCCATCCGCATGCCTGCCCCGCCGCACACGTGTGCACATGGCCGCGGCCGCTCGCTTTGGGACATGTGCACACAGTCCGAGCGCATTGCGTGCTTCCAGCCGCCTGGGACGGAGGGGAGGGCACTGAGTTGGCTCCTTTGTGGCTTTGCTGTGCAGGCTCCGCCTATCTGCTGGCCCGCACCAAAAACGCTGCGCTGCATAGACAGGAGCTTCCCGCCGGTACTTTGCCCTGCAGGCTCCGCCTACCTGCTGGCCTCCACTAAGAACGCGGGCGTGTACGGCCAGCAGGCCAGCGTGAAGGACATCCTGGGCGGCCAGGTGGGCTTATGCTGTGTACATGTACCGAACTTGCACAATATGGGGAGCAGTGCTGGAGCTGGCCAGGCTTGCCTTGCTTGATGCACGGACGTCCTGGGCGGCCAGGTGATTGAGCAGGTTTGAATTGTATGAAACAGCCCAGCCCTGGAGACTCATCTTGAAGTGTTGTGAGGCAGCCTGGACAGTCTTTCGGGTCAAAGGCAAACATGATTATGCAGCTGCACAAACTCTCCCAATGCATTCCCCGCCAGGTGGAGACCCCAAG
>JADXDR010000042.1:101876-112864 GCA_025026875.1 Chlorella ohadii | reverse complement strand
CGGCCGCCAACCTCACCAAGGTAGGTGCCCAGCCGGGGAGGCCTGGGGTGGCTGTTTGCTGGCTGAAGGCGGCTGGTGGGGCAGCACTGGCATGGGCCACCGGACATTGCATCCACAGCGCAACCCTGCAGGCCAGCTGCTGACGCATTCTCCAGCCGCCCTTCACTCCCTGTCTTCACCCTGTGCTGTCCTCCCCATTCTGCTGCCCGCCTCCTGCTCTGCACAGGCCGAGCTGGAAGGCCGCGCAGACAAGCTACAGAGCCTGCAGGCGGCCCACCAGCAGGCCGTTCAGCAGCTGGCGGCGGCGCAGCAGCAGCTGGCTAAGAAGGAGCGGCAGCATGAGGTGGCGCAAGCCAAGCTGGAGCTGCGACTGCAGGGGGCGGCCAGAAAGGCGGAGCAGGCGGCGGCGGCGGAGCAGGAGCGGCTGCAGGTGGGCTGGTGGGCGGGCATGGGGGCGGACAGATGGCTGGTCGGGTGGCGCGAAAAGTGTGAGGAATGCCTGGCTTCAGGAGCAGGTATAGGTGTGGTGGCATGGTGATCCAGGCTGCAGCAATCGGGTGGCTAATGGCTGCCATGCTGTGCTTGCTGCGCTACACTGAACATGCTTTTTAGCTGCCTGCTTGGTTGCAGGAGGAGGCTCACCGCTTGCAGCAAGCCAAAGCGACTGCTGAAGCAGACGCAGCTGCGCTGCGGGCCCAGCTGCAGCAGCGGGCTGCCGAGCTGGCAAGCCTGCAGGGCAAGCTGCTGCAAGCGGCAGCCGGGCTTGGCCAGACGCAGACGCAGCTGCAGGAGCGGTCAGTTGAGCTGGCCAGCACCCAGGTGCAGCTGCAGCAGCGCACAGCTGAGCTGGCGGCTGCTCAGGCGCAGCTGCAGGAGCGGACAGCTGAGTTGGAGGCTGCTCAGGCGCAGCTGCAGGAGCAGGCAGCTGAGCTTGAAGCATCCCGACAGCAGCTGCAGGAGCGGGCAGCTGAGCTGGCCAGCACACAGGGCCAGCTGCAGGAGCGCGCAGCTGAGCTGCAGACTGCTCGCAAGCAGCTGCAAGAGGAGCAGGCGGAACATGCAGCGGCCGCTGCTGCAGCCGCCAGCGAGCGCGAGACGAGCGCTGTGATGCGAGGGCTGTGGGAGTCTGAGCAGAAGGGCCGGCAAGACGATGCAGCTGCAGCTGCCGCTGCTGCCGAACAAGCGGCAGTGGAAGCTGAGCGGGCAGCAGCTGCGGCAGCTGAGCAAGCAGCCACAGCAGCCGAGCAGGCGGCGGCTGAGCTGCAGCAGCTGCGGCAAGAGAGGGCAGCGGCGGAGGCGGCAGCAGCAGCTGAGCGGCAGCGGGCAGCTGCTTTGGAGCAAGAGCTGCAAGCTCTTCGAGCACAGCAGGCGCAGCAGGCACAGCAGGAACAGCAGGTGAAAGAGGAGCCTGGCGTGCACGCTGCGGACCCTGCTATGGCATCCACCGCTCCCATGGCAGGCGGCACAGCGGGCACAGCGGGCGCGCCGGGCGGCGGCGGCGGCGCAGCACCCGCCGCAGCCGCCGCTGGCACCGCCACTGTCGTACTGTCCCCTCCTCTTGCGCATCAGCAGCCTGCCCAGCACCAGCAGCAGGCCAGCAGCCGGCTGACGGATGCGGCGGCAGCGGGCTCCAGCAGGCTGCCGCTAGGGTCAGGAGAGGATCCGGTGGTGCTGCGAAAGAAGCTTGTCGAGGAGCGTAATCACAGCAAGCGGTGAGTACGGGCATCGTACTGTGTTTGCATTACGCGAAGGCAGCATGTGGTGCTGGCGTGCATGTGCTTCGCAAGACGCTCACTGACGAGCGCAGTTACAGCAAGGGGTGGGCGAGTTGTGTGTTGGAATGCAGGTGTGTTGCAAGCACAGCATTGAGTTGCAAGCACAGCTTGATGCTCTCACACGTTTGAGCTGCCGCCCTAAAGGTCTGGTCCCTATCGTCTTTCGCAGGCTGAAGGAGAAGCTGGAGGAGTTGAAGCAGTGCCGCCGATTGCGCCACTGTTTCTGGCTCCAAAATCGAGCTTACTCCCTTCCGCCTGCCCCCCCTTTGTTGTTGGCAGGCTCAAGGAGAAGCTGGAGGAGTTGAGGCAGGAGCTGGGGCAGCAGGGGCAGCAGGTGCGGCAGCACACTGTGTGGCGCCTGCCTATCTGCCGCTCCACGGGTTGAGAGCTTGCAGTGAACTCAGCCTCAGCTACACAGCTGTCGCTGCGACCAAGCTGTGCCTGACCAATGCGAATCCCCCATGCTTTGTCGCTGAGCCAGGTGGTCGCGCTGGAGAAGCAGCTAGATTGGGTCCGTTAAAAACCTCTAGGTCAATGACCATTTCCACGCCATGTTGCAGGGCCGGGTGGCAGCCCTGGAGAAGCAGCTCAAGCAGGCCGAGCGCATTCTCTCTCTGAACAACCCTTTTCATTTTTTACCCCACAGGGCCGGGTGGCAGCCCTGGAGAAGCAGCTGAAGGAGGCGGAGCGCAAGCTGAGGAGCGCCGAAGACCGAGAGGAGCGGCACCGCAAGGTGTGTGTGTCTTGTTCAAGTTCAATTGATTCGGCCTGAGCGCAGAAGAGGGGACTGGTGCGGCAAGCTTTGCTCTGCATTTGCTGTGCACACCACTGGCCAATCTCGTCTCGATGAATTGCTGCACCATCTGCTTGCTGACCCTGCAAATGCAATCTGTGCAGGAACGGACGGAGCTGCGGCGTGATTACGAGGACGTGAAAAAGGAGGCGGAAGCGCAGCGGGCGGCGGCCAAGCGCGCACGGCAGCGGCTGGAGGACGCCGACAGGGACAGGTAGGCCTAGTGTGGCGGGGGTGGCAACTGCTTGTTTGGTGATGGGTAGTAAGCCGCCGTCTGCGTGCATGTGAGGTGCGCAGTGGTCAGCGAGGAGTGAGTGCGCCCTTGCAGGGCCAGCCACGAGACAACGCGGCTGCTGGGCAGCCTGGCAACTGCCTCAGGTTACCGCTCCGTTGCCTTGCATGCGCTGGTCTCCCACCAGATACACTGCTCACTTTGCAGGGTGGGCCGCGAGGCGCACCAGCTGGTGGTGGTTGAGAAGGAGCGGGCCGAGGTCAAGGCGAGTGCTCAGCACTACAACTTGCCGCTGTGGCGCTACAAATGCACCACTGAGTGCAAGCTGGAGGGGTTCCTGGCTCGGCCTGGCCCTTTATTGCAGCAATGCTAGTTCCCTCTGCTTCCCTCTGCTTCCCCGGCTGATAATTGCCCTGTTCTTTCATTCACCTTCCATCACCGCAGATGAAGCTGGCTGAAAACAAGCTTGAGGCCGCCGAGGCCTCCCTAGCCAAGGCCCAGGCGGCCCTGCAGCAGAAGGAGGAGCAGCTGGCTGCCGCTCAAGCCCAGGTGGCCGATGCGCGAGAGGCGGCCGCAGAGGCACAAGCGGACGCCCAAGCTGCCATGGCGGCGGCAGCAGCGGGCGGCGGAGGGGTGCCGGGCGGCAACCCGCTGATGGGGCAGCCGCCGGAGGTCACGCACGCGACTGTGGGCGGCTGGTTTGCCAGCTTCCTGCTGTTCGACGAGAGGTGGGCCTGGGCTTTGTGGAATTGCGTCTGAGGGTGGTTTTGCAGCTGCCCTCTACTGGATGGATGGCAGCCAGTCCTAGCCCGCAGCAACCTGCTCCGGTTCGAATCGGCGTGCTTCCCACTAGCTGGTGCGCCTAACTGACATGCCTTATTGGACCGCTTGCCTCTGGGCCGCGCAGGGTGCCGCCGCAGGTGCGGGCGCTGGCCCAAGCCCACAACACCATTCATGAGGAGGTGGGTGGCACTGCTTATTGGAACACACTTCCACCGAGCTAACAAACCAGCCAACCAGTAACTAGGCTACCTGTGCACACTGCCGCCACTCTTTCCGCTTTTTTCTGGCCCCCTTGCCTTGCCGCCTTGCAGGCCTGCCTGCAGCGCATTCAGCTGCTGCTGCCAAGTGTCAACTCTCGACTCCTCCCTGTTTCTCCTTCCCGCCTCGCAGCGGCAGAGCCAGGACAACCCGGCGCCCTTGCAGACCTGCCTGCAGCACAACAGTTGCCACCACTCTGTTCGATTTGTTCTTGCGCCCTTACCTTGCTGCCTCGCAGCGGCAGGGCCAGGACAACCCGGCGCCCCTGAAGACCTGCCTGCAGCGCGTGGGGCTGCCGCTGGAGCAGTGGGGTGATGTGGAGGTGGGCCTTNGCTATTCTGCGCCCTATACTGCTTGGTGTTTCATTGTAGGCAGTAACGCCTTGCTGGCTGCACATTGGCTGCATTTGGCTGTGTTTGGCCGCTGGAGCAGTGGGGTGATGTGGAGGTGGGCCAAAACTTCTCACGCTGATTTCTAAGCAAGGTGTGCTGGCTGCACATTGGGTGTGTGTTTGGCCGGTTATTGCAGGCAGCCCTGCTTGCTGGCTCACTGGATGAATGGATGGACTGATGGATGCATGAATGGGTCTGGTGTGCGGCTGATGCACCCCAAGGTGACCAATTTCTGTGCGGGTCTGGTATGCGGCTGATGCACCCCAAGGGCCATCAGCTTCTGTGCCCTTTCTGTGCTTAACCTGCAGGTCATCCTTCAGGCACGGCAAGGACCTTCTCCCACGACACATCATTCCAAATGAAAGCCTTGCTGTGTTCCCTGCTGTAATGCAGGTCATCCTTCAGGCCTGCCGCGACAAGGACCGCGAGCCCCTGGGGAAGCCCGACAACTCCAAGATCCACAGGACGGTGGGTGGCTGGTACATACGTTACGGGCTGCTGATGCACTAGACGGCTGGCTGCTGACACGAGGGCGGCGGCAGGCGACCGCTCATTTCTGCCAAGCGTTGTGCAAGCCGCCCTGCCACCTGCATGGCTTTGTACTACTTCGCGCCTTTCATGTCCCTCTTCGAACCTCTCTGTACTGCTTTATCCACATTTGCAGGCCTTCCAGTGCGAGCACGCAGTGTGGTGCAACCTGCTGGGTCTGTGAGCGAACCAGCGCCTGAGGAGTCGAGCACCCTGCATTTGTGCACGCAGCTGGCACTGCTCACCCAATGTGTCGCCATGGCCGGTTTGGTTCTATGTTACAGCTTCTATCTTGTACATCGTCATCAGCTGCGCCAACATGTAAATGTGAGGGTCGAGTCGGGCTCTGACGGCGGGTGCCCAGACGGCCGAAACGGCAAGGGGGTGCTGGCGGCGGCTCATGAGAAGGGCGGCGGTGGATCTGTTGGATCTCAACGCTCTTGACCTTGTGCAATTCGCTGTTCGTGTGATCAACAAGCGCGTTTAGCTCTCTCCGCGGTCTCGGCGCGAAGCGGAGAGGCGCCATGGCCTCGCACCCCTTCTCTCCCCTGCTGGAGGAGCTGCCCGTGAGTAGAGATAATTGAGGGGGCGACAAGCCGAAAGGAGGCCTGAGCGGCACGCGCTCACTTTGCGGCGGCCGTTCGCTTCGTCTCTGCGGCGTTTGCCCGTGCTCGGGCTCTCCTGGGGTCTAGTTTATTGTATTGCGAGCGCCGGAGGTCCACTGAGCGCTCCCCGCTGTTGCCCCCAGCGGCGGCCAGCCCTTCGGCTTCGCTGCCACCACCGCCCGCACCTGCTTGTGCTCTGCCTCTGGGCCTGCACAGACGCCTTCACATTGGCGTTCCGTTGTACATCGCGGTGCAGGCGGAGATCCTGGCCCGCATCTTCGGCTTGCTGGACTGGCAGCAGCTGTCGCAAGTGGAGGCGGTGAGCCGCCGCTGCCGCTCCGTGGGTAAGCAAGTATGGAGGGGCACCCTGCCCAGCAGCTGCCCACTCTCGTCCTGCTTGTTTCCTGCTTTTTTTGGCAGCAGTCAACACAGGCGGGCATTTGGCTTGTTGTGATATCTAGAAGTGCCACATGGTCGCACCTTGCCAGCTCTGCGCGCCTGCAAGCCTCAACACGCCACCCATTCCTACCTCCCCTCCCCTGAGAGCAGTGGTTACCCATGAGCTCTGGCTGTCGCTCTGCGTCAGCCTGCACCCAGCTATAGCACATGCAGCTGCCAACATCGACGCGTCCGCAGTTCCCGAACACCGCACCTCCGGCGGTGCTGCCGCTGCCGCCGCAGTGGAGCAGCCGGCCGGAGCAGCAGGGGCAGCGGCGGCCGGAGCAGCAGCAGCAGGGGCCGCAGCAGCAGCAGTACCCACAGCGGCGGCCGGAGCAATAGCAGCCAGCCGGCCAAGCCGCTCACCATCGCCGCTGCCGGGCCTGCCGCCCAGCCAGGCAGTGCGCCGCTCCGCGTTCTTCAAGCGGCTGAACCACAGCTTGCGGGCACCGCTGGCTCGAGAGTCTTTAGTGGCAGCAGCACTGGGAGCCAGCTCCACAGACCACCCGCAGGCAAGCTGCCTGCTTTCTGCACGCTTTGGTGGCCTGCACGGTTTGGTGCTGCTTGCTGTATGGTGTGGGAGGGGCATGCCTTGCTGCTCCCATGCTGTCTGGATGGTTTTTGTGCCACAGTGGAGGAGACGGTGGCAAACGTGCTGGACCCATTCGCTACCTGCAATGCAATGCTCTTGACGCGTTTCTCCCACTGCACACGCCCTCTGAAAAATGCTGCAGGAGACGGTGGCGAATGTGTTGGACCCGATTGCTCGCAGCCGCCACCTGACCTGCTACTGGAGCAGCCGCGGCAGCCAGGTGGGGCTGGGCAGAATGGCTCTGGCTGTGGGGTTGGTGCAAGGGCAGCAGTCACAACACTGGGCAGCAACGCTGCGCGGGGAGGTGCATGCAACCAAACAATGCTGCTCCAACCGGCCCAACCCCTTGCTGCACCCCTGCGCCGCAAGCTGCAAGCGCAGCATTCACTTTTTTCTGTGCTCATATGCAGAACGAGGACAGCAACGAGGCTGCTGCTCCACCTGGCCCACCCTCCCTCTGCCACACTCCACATTGCAAGCTGCAAACTTTTCACCCTCCCTCTCTTTGTTCTGCACAGGATGAGGACAGCAACGAGGCCCTGCTCTTTCAGCTGGCCCACCCGCTGTGCCTGGTGACGGAGGTTCGGCTGCGGCCCTTCCGCGCCTTCTTCCAATGTGAGCGTCTCTCTCTTGCTTGAGAACTAGTTTCATATTGTTTTTGTACTGTAAGTTTGGGTGTTTGACTTTTCGCGGCAGCCTTTGCTGCATTGGATGCACACCATCGATATCGGCCTCTGCCACCAGTGCGGGCTCTCTCTCCCGTCTGCACACGCCGTCATCCTGAATCCTGCTCTCCCCCACCCCTCCTCCCTGCATCATCTCAAAGCCTGCTCCTGCCCTGCCCCACCCCTCCTCCCTGCAGGGGGCGCTCCCATCTACGCGCCCAAAGCGGTTCGCTTCCGGCTGGGTGGGATTGCCTGCTTTGCTCCGGATGGCACCCGCCTCTCACCGCTGCAGCTAGCAGAGGCTGCACGTGCAGACCTACAGGGCGGCCAGGCAGCACAGCAGGCACAGCAGGGCGGCGACGCGCAGCAGCAAGCGCCCGCGCCTGCCGGCCCCGGCGGCGCAGCGCAGCAGGTGCAGCAGGTGCAGCAGGCAGGCGGCGGCCGGCGAGGGCAGCCGCAGATTGACTGGGTGTGGGAGTCTGACATCTACACGGTGCTCTCGCAAGATGAGATTCAGGTGAACAATGAAGAGTAGTGGGATGTGAGAACTGGCACGGCTTGGTTGTCCCTCGTGCCCCCGCCTGCCCCACTCCGCGTCGTGTCCGTTGGCTAGGCACACTGACTTCCATGAGTGCCATGTTCCGACCATACCTTGCAGGAGTTTGACATCCCGCCCACGCTGTGTGTGGGCGGCTGCCTGCGAGTTGAGCTGCTGGGCAAGCGGCAGCGCCAGGCGGCAGACGATGCCTACTATGGTGAGGGCATAGGGCACGTTGCCATCTGTATGATTTGCCATCGGATGCCTTTGCGTGTGGAGCTGCTGGGCAGGTGCCAGCGCCAGGCGGCAGATGATGCCTACTATGGTGAGGGCAGGCTTCGCTCACAATGTTTGTTGGTCCAGCAACTCCCTGCTGGTGGTGGCTGGCTTGCCAGCCATCGCATTCGCTTGCGCTGCCTCCCCGCTCTCTGCACCTGCCAAAACGCTCCACCCTATGCTCCGCCCCCCTGCCGCAGCGTGCGTCTGCTATGTGCGAGCGCTGGGCACACCCATCTACAACTTTCATATGCGGCCCCTGCCGGGGCCACCTGCCAGCGGCGCAAGCGAGCAGCCGCAGCAGCAGCAAGGCCAGCAACAGCAGGACCGGCAGCCGCCGCAGCAGCCGCAGCCGCAGGGAGCCAGCGGCAGCGGTGCTGCTGGCGGCAGCGGTGCTGCGCGCGTTGGCAGCGCGGCAATGGCAGCAGCAGCGGCGGCCGCTCCGGGCACAAGCTGGGAGCTGGTCTACACCCCCTCTGACCAGCTGCTGGAGGCTGGCGGGCTGGTGGCTGTGTCGGAGGGCGGCCGCCTGCTGCGCCACGGGCTGGTGCTGGGCGAAGAGGGGTTAGAACCGGCGGAGGGCGCGGATGCCAGCGACACGTGAGTGCAACACACATCTTATCTTGGTGCTTCTATGTACGTGCTGTGTATCTGTATGCTACCAGGTTTACTGTTGGGCTTGTGTTGCTGGGCGAAAAGGGGCTGGAACCAGCAGAGGGCGCGGATGCCAGCGACACGTGAGTGCGCTGGGTTGCATGTGGGAAGCGTTAGCAACAGCGATGTTGGTGTGGTGAGGACTGATGTAGAGAGGTGAGCGTGTCGCAGTGCACGGGTTTCCAATGTGCATCAGCAGGCAACCAAAGCCGTGGGGCGAGGCCTGGGCCGCGGTTGAGCGATGGTTGGGAAGTTGGGCAGGCACCCCACTGTGCTGTCCAATGCAGCCTGCATATGCAGCCTGCATTCCTGTGCCCTCCATACCCCTGCGCGATGCACCCCCCCACGCCCTCCCCTGTCCTGCTGCAGTGATGGCGAGACGGAGGACATCGGAGAGATGGGCGGCGACCTGGATGCGATGGCAGATGTGGATCTGGGTGCCGTGAATTTTGCCGGCTTCCCGCCCCAGGCCTTCCCCTGGGCGGCGCCGCCGGTGCAGGGGCCTGGTGCAGCTGGCGGCGGCGAGGGCAGCAGCTCTGAGGATGGCAGCAGTAGTGACAGTGAAGAGTCGGAGGGCGGCGAGAGCAGCAGCAGCGATGGGGGCAGCACAAGTAGCGGCTCGGGCGGGGAGGCGATGGACGAAGATGAGGAGGACGAATGGTTTCCCGGCGGGGATGCGGGCGCCTACTGAGCCTGCACTCATGTTTGTAACAGCCGTGACTGGTTGTATGGACATCAGCCGGTAACAGCAGGGCCCAGGCTGTGCCCGAGGCTGTGCCCACAGCAGGCGGCAGGGGGATTGAAGCTGCGCCGGCTGTTGTGCTGATGCTCGACTCCGCTGGTCGCGCTGGGCGCCTGCGGCCTTGCTGCAGTTGGAGGGCGCATTTGAAGCTGCTCGGCGCTTTAAAAACTGGTCGAGCTCACGCGGCGGCCGCCAAACCCCCAGGCGAGCCGCAGGGTTCCCTCAATTTGAGCAGCAGGCTGCTGGGAGGAAGGCTGTGCGTCGTTTGGGGGCAGGAGGTTGTTGTGGTAGGGCGGCGGCGGTGGCGGGAGCGGCGCGCCGCCGCCTGTGACTGGAGATCGGTGCTGCGCTTGTACAAGCACCTACAAGGCTCCGCCTGTCCCCATCCATGCAGGCAGCCGGGTCAACTCGCTATAAACAGCGCACCCCATGAGCCGCGAGAGCTCTCCAGCCGTCGTGCCGGTCTTGCCGGCCCGGCGCTCACCGCCGCGGGGCGCCCCGGATGCTGGGAGCGGCACCCGCCCGCCGCACCTGCAGCCGCCGCTGGCGCCCCCGTTGCCGGTGCAGCAGCCTGGCACGCCGCCGGCGCCCTGGGCGGCGGGCACTAAAGAGCCCCCTGGCGCGCCGCAGCGGCACGGCCCGCTGCCGCCGCCGCCAGAAGTGCCGCCTGAAGTTGACGAGGCCCTGCACCCATCTGCGGCCACTGTGCTGGACCGCGCGCATCAGCTGCTGAGGGATGCGGCTGGCGAGGGTCGCCGGTATGCCTGAACAGCGCACGGGCTTTCGCGTGCACAGCACAGCGGGGGCGGAGAGCCCGCGGCCCCGTGCCTGACCAACTGCCCATGTTATTTTTGCCAGGCTTGCTGCCTGGACCTGCTGACCCATTTTGTTGTTAGGGCTTTGACTGTTCCTTTGGGGAGCAACCATCATTTCCCTGGCTGTTGTATTAATTCTCCAGCGCACCGCCGGTACGCTGCTTCACATGACCGCCCCGCGAGGGTGCCTCCCGCCGCCCAACTCCCAACCCCCTTGCTTGACCACCCTGCCGTCACGTTGATCCGATCCTTCCGCTGGCTTTATTTTACTGGTTTGCTCGCATGTGTAAGGGAACACTCATCATGGGCGGTGCTGCCCTGCAAAGCGGTGGGCC
The DNA here is from genome assembly GCA_025026875.1 of Chlorella ohadii. Lineage (NCBI taxonomy): Eukaryota > Viridiplantae > Chlorophyta > Trebouxiophyceae > Chlorellales > Chlorellaceae > Chlorella > Chlorella ohadii. The sequence continues at coordinate 102,443 of JADXDR010000042.1, read as the reverse complement.
TAAGCACGTGTGAGGCTAAGCACGTGTGCACATTCGTTGGTCCTCTCGGCGTCCACTGACTGCCTGGGAGCGGCTGGCTGCTCTGCTGAGGCCCCTCAGCGCTCTGCCGGCGGCCTTCTCGACTGGCCCTGCTCACCTGGCCCCTCTGGCCAGCCAGCATGACTGACAGCCTGATCAGCAGCTCGGAAGTGAGCGTGCGGGCTGGATCGGAGCTGGGCGACTGGCCGTGTCAGCAGCTGCGGCAAAAGTACCGTTGCGCCACGCCAGCGAGACCACCCCCAGGGCTCACCTGCTCTCAAGGCCTCCCCGCTCTTGCGACCCCTCCCATGCAGGCTCTGCACCCAACCACCCCTCACGACGCTGCTGGTCCTTCTTTTCACGACATGCTGCCCAGCCTGCCATGCGCTGCGGCAGGCGGCGGGAGCGGCGCGCGAGCGGCGGCAGCACTGCACCGAGCGCCCCCTGCCGTGCCGCCCGCGCTGCCTGCAGTCAGCAATGTGAGCCACAGCGCTGCTGGCGCTGGCACGCCCAGCAGGCCATGCCCACCCGCACCGCGCCGCCTCAAGC
>JADXDR010000042.1:80170-101857 GCA_025026875.1 Chlorella ohadii | reverse complement strand
GAAGTTCCGCCCTTCATCCTTGCGGCGCTGCATGGCGGCGGCAATGAAGCCGGCGGCAACAATGCCGGCGCAGGCGGCGGCCAGCCGGCCGGCGGGCACGAGCAGGGCGCCCTGGCGCGCGCATGCGCTTTGCTGGATGGTGTTGATGCCATCTTAAACCTGCTCTCATGAGCACCGCAGTGGGGCTGCCTGGCTGCCCCAGCGTGGCCGCTGTACCCTGACCGCCAAGCTGCTCTTCCTCTTTGTGCCGGGCTCTTCGTGCCGGGCTCACCCGTGGCTGCCTTCATGCAAGTTTTCTTAACCTAGGCAGCCACGTGTACTTCTAGTCGTGCATCCAAGACGATCTCTGCCACGGACCGCACCCCAAGGCTTGTGCAACTGCCCACCCGCCCACTGCCTTTGCTGTACGCCATCCCATCCTGAGCTCAAGACACCAAGTTGCCTGCACCCTCGCGCATTGTTTTGGCCCACTTCCAACCCCGAGTCAATCTGCTTTTGTCTGCCTGCAATATTTCATCTCAGCCCGCTTGTTCTGCCTGATGCCTTCATGCCACACTGTGTGGCACAGCCCCGCATGCGCGAAGCAGCGGCAAGCTCTACGGAATACATGTAATGTTGTATTGCCAGCAGGGATGAGTGCTCGGAATTTAGCCAGCATTGGCAAGTGGGCTGAGGGTGCGGTGGCACGGCTCAAGAAGGCAGGGAGTGAATTCAAGCGCAGCGCCACTCGACAGCTCTGCTGCTCGCCTGGCGCCGCCGATGCCTCATGACCAGCGCCGTCCTCCCCCTCCNTTCTGTCACTCTGTATGCTGTCCTCAGCACTGTAGGCGTTCTTTCAGACCATCACATTGCAGCCATGGAGCTGGGAGGGCCGAGCTCGCCTTCCGGGATGGAGCGCCTCGCCTCGGGCGAGCTGGCCTCCGCCTTCAGCGGGCTGACCACCACCAGCACGCAGCTGGGCCAGGGGCAGGCTCCCGGGGGCCTCTCGACCCTGCCCAAGCGCCAGCTGCCCCTGCAGCCGCAGCAGGGCACCGGCCTGCTGCCTGAGCACGCCCTGGTGCTCCCCTGGGCCAAGAGGCGGTGAGGAGGGAGGGGTGCAGAGAGAGGGGCGGCTGCGGGCGGCGGGTCGACAGCTGCTCCACAGCTGCGAGTTTGAATGCAGCGCTGCCGCCAGCAGTCCACAGCTGCTTCACGGCCTGGCACCTCTTCTCTCAGACTTCCACTGTCCCTTACCTGACTGTGCAGGTGCGTGTCAGCGGAGGACCTGCCGAGCTACCAGGCCCAGCTGCGCGGCGACCTGCAAGGCCTCCACCTTGCAGCCACTGCCGCCCGCTTCCCAGCCGCGCCTGCGGCTGCCGCGTTTGCCGCAGCAGGCCCGCGTCCCGGCCAGCACCCGCCCCACCGCTACAACCTGCGCAGCAGCAGCGGGCTGGCGNCGGGGGTGGCAGGCACTGCGGCCGCCTGTGCTGCCGGCCTGTTCCAGCCCGCCGCCCGCCGCCCAGTGGGTGCTGCACCAGCTGCAGACCGCGGCCACCTGCTGAGCGCCGCTCCTTGCGACGACCTGGGCCATCTGCTGCCTCCGCGCGGCGGCGGCTTGGGCCAGCCAGCGCTGGCGGGTGTGGGCGTGCAGGCGATGCAGCTGCAGCCCCCACACCCGCTCTGCTTTCCTGGCCTGCCGCCGCGCCACCCCGGCCCGGCGGCAGGGCGGCCCGTGGCAGCAAACGCTCCTGCGGCAGCAGCTGCGACGCTTGCAGCAATGGCGGCGGCACGAGCGGCGGCAGCAGCAGCAGGGGCCGTCACGGCGGCGGCATCGCTCTCGCAGCAGACTTCCAGCCTGGCCCACATGCAGCAGCAGCAGCAGCAGCAGCCCTCTGTGGCTGAGCCAGGATTTGCCCAGCAGCCAGCAGCAGCGCAGCCGGCAGCCACTTGGCCAGGCGCTGCTCGCGCCGGCCCTCCCAAGACAGCGCCTGCCGCCGCCCCGCTGGCCTTCCCAGCCTACCCTGCCCCCGCTGCCATGTCTTCCGCTGCCCACGTGGCCTTCAGCGACAGCCAGGAGGCCGACTGGGACTCCCACGCTGTCTCGGAAGGTGCGGGGCAGCCAGGCGGGTGCTGGTGAAGAGGGCTGGGCGGCAGTGAGTGAACCTGTGCAAGGTGCCCCCTCACCTTCCCGCCTGCCGGTCCCACATGCCCGCCGCCACACATCGCTTGCCCTGACTCCTCTGAATTGCCCCTCCTTCCCTGCCTGCAGACAGCCCGGATGGCAGTCTGGTGGACGATTTCGATGTGCTGGATGACGGATCCTCCTCCGACTCTGATGAGGAGCACTGGGGTGCTGCCCCCGGCGAACGGGTGGGCAGGAAATGCTTGCCGCAGGCGGAGGCTGGAGGGTGCATGGCTGGGAAGGGCCGCCCTTGGTGTTCAATGAACTGCCCAGCATCCGCCCTGCTGGCACTGCTGAATTGTCCACGGCAATGTGTTCAAGCATGCTGTGCACCTCTCATGCAGGACGAGGGTTTCCACTCGGCGCGCTCGCACCCCAGCGTGCTGCAGGAGCTGCCTTCCGAGGACGACCGCAGCACAGGTGCGCAGCATAAAGTGTCAGCTGGCTGGGAGTTTATGTGCATGGCAGCAGGGCTCTGTCTTGTGCATGCCGCAGGCCTTGCAGGAATGGCAGCGGCAAGGTGCAGCCTTGCTTTCCGTGAGCCAACACGCTGCGCTGCACCTGCCCCACTCGCAGGCGACTACCGGCAGCAGCGCAAGCAGCAGCAGCGGGCGGAGCAGCAGCAGGGCGGCGTGAAGAGCGGCACAGCCTCAGTGGCCACAGCAGCGCTTGCGTCCAGTCACAAGCCCAGCCAGCGCGAGCTGGAGCTGCTGCTGCATGCGGAGCTGCGGGCCGCCAACGAGGCGCTCTGCACCGTCACTTTCCCGGGTGGGCAGGAGAGCGCATGGGGCGGCAGCCAGGCAAGCAGGCATGTATAAAACAGAGGGGCCTAGCAGGTGGCAGTCATTGCTTGGCCCTGGACTGCCTTTCAGTCAGCAAGCCAGCCGACCGGCATGCTAAACGGCTGTGCCTGACCAGCCGTGCTTGTCATGAACAGCTGGTGCCGCCGTCTCTGCTGCAGAGAACTGGGCCTTCTGCCCGGTGCACGAGGCAGACTGCATGATCGGCCTGTGCATGGGTAAGCTGCAAGTGCTGAGGGCCGCGGCCAAAGTTTGGCACCTGGCTGAGTGACTCAGATTGCATTTCCGGACTGAATCTCGCCCAGCGGCAGCACACAAGCTCTTCATGCGTATCCCTACTTTCTTTGCCGCGCAGTGTACAAGATCCCGCCGATCAGCATCGTGCTGGGCGCCTCCTACTTCCAGCGCCTGTTGGCGCGCTCCGATGACATGCGGGTGCGAGCGTGTGTGCGTGCTTTCGTATGCCGTATGCAAGAGTCTTACAGAGCAGGGGCTGAACAAAGCAGCGGGTGTGGCTGCAACCTCGCTGCATTGCTCAGCCGTGCGCTGCTGCCTCACCGTGCGGTGCTCTGTGCCACAACTGTTTTTTCTGCCGCGGCAGGCGCGCGCCGAGGCCTTCTTTGTGCAAGTGCCCGCGCTGGGGACCAATGGCAAGGTAAGCGTGGCATAATGGATGAAGGGAAGGATGGAGCAAGACATGCGCAGCTGCAGGGATTATCCTTGACTTCTGATCAACTTTGCAGCCCTCTTCATGTCGCCTGCATGGGGCAGCCGCCCGGCTGCAAGACAACCGCAGTGGGCTCAAGCCAGTGGCCACCCTTGTGCTGCGTCCCCGCAGGTGCACCAGGTGGTGATGATGCGCTGCCCGCCCACCGCCTGCGACTGGCTGCGCCTGGTCTACACCGCCTGCATTTACCTTGGCGGTGAGCCTTGGTTATGTGCCGCAGATGGCGGGCCCGGGCCGGCCGAACCATGCATCGCAGCTTGACAAAGCAAAGGGCAAATCCACAGGCCTGCACATTGCCATGCACACACTGTTTTCCGCCCACTCACGGATCAACTGCCCAGCTCGTCAGTTGCCGCTGTCATGTTGCAATCACTGGCTCGCGTCCTGCCCACTGCGAAGTGCAGCCAAGGTGGGCGACCGGGTGCAGTACAGCGGCATGCTGTCATCTATGATGAAGGCGGTAGTGGGCTACGACGTCAGCCCGCAGAAGGCACGTGCTGCACTCCGAATGCTAAAACTGTGTCTTGACGTTCGTGAACAGCGGTTTGCTGCGCTTGTACAGCCACAGCTTGCACATGTTGTATCGATCCATATCACGCCTCTCTGCCGCGCTTTTGACATCCCCACCGCATCCTGTCTCCCCTCAACCCCTTGACAGGCGGCAAAGCTTGAGACGTATGTCCTGCAGGGCCTGGAGTGGCGGCTGGGCCCCCACTTTGACCTCAGCCCCGATGGCGGCTACTGAGGCAGCAGTGGTGCACTGGCGGCTACTGAGGCACACACACACAAAATCAGCAGCCTGCTCAGCAGCCTGCTCAGACTGTACCAGATCAGGCTCAGCGGCAGCGGCACTCGGCACCCACAGCGGGCAGAATATTCAGCAGGCTGCCCCAGCCAACTTGCCGGCACGCCTCTGCCCTCCCTCCAGCTCGGCACATTTTTCAGCTGCTGGGCCGCCCAAGCGGCCCAGTGCTCCCAATTTTCACCATTTCATGCATGCACCCACCCTCGCATTGCCTCACTGCGCTCACTGCTGTACCCAGGCAGATAGCCGCTCAACCTTCGCGTCCAAGCACCAGGCAGGCAGGCACCCTATTCCTTCTCAGCTTGAAGTTCATTATAACACGTGGACAGGCAATTTATAACCGTGTAATATAATCAGCTCGAAGGAATAGTGACAGGCTGTGTTCATCAAGCGCACGAAGCAAGACCAGGCAGCGACTCCCGATTGCACCCCCAAAGCATGATGAATGCCACAGCCTCAATCAGACGTGTATGAGCGTGCAACGCTGCTGCCGCTAAGCACACCACAGCACGCCATGCGGGCCCCGGCGCTGCGGGGCGACAGAAGCAGTGCTGCCGCTGCGCCGGCTGCCTCGGCGCCGCTGCTGCAGGTGCAGGGGCTGTACGCACGCAGCGCGGAGGGAGAGCCAGGAGCAGCGCTGCCAGCAGGAACGAGGTTGAGGTGCACCTTGCCGCCGCTTCCGCGCGGGCTGGCCGGTCTGCAGGGCGTAGCAGGCAGCCAGGTGGTGGCACAAAGGTATTGCCACTGGATGGCAGTTTCGGCCAGCAGTCATAGGGCATCCCAGGTGCGATTCCATCTCAGATGCACATCGTGGCTGCGACCAGGCCTGGCTGCCCATGTGCCGCTCGACTGCCCTCCCACCCACCCACCTGCTGGCCCCCGCCCCCATGCCTGCGGCCGCTCCAATGGCCGCAAAGCTGGCGCAGCGCGAGGCCGCCAGGTTGCGCGGCGTGTGCGCTGCGCTTTGGATGGTCTTGACGGGCGGGGCGCGGGCGGAGATGAGGTCCTCCTCGCCACAGCTGTCCTCGTCCAGCCAGCTGTCGTCTGCAGACACACATTGATTGGCAGTGGTTGACAATGGTTGGCAGGCTCAAGTCAAGTCAATAGCTTGAGGGGGGGCATGTGCATGCAACCAACATGGGACATGCTGCAAAACAGCACCAGCCGGGCGCAGCTTGCCACAAGGTTGACCTCAACCATCCAAAAAGTGCTCCCAAGCTCACCGTCTAACTCGCTGCTGCTCTGGTGGGCTATCAGCCCGCCGCGCTCCCGCCCGCTGGAGCCGTCGCTGCTGCTGGCCTGCCGCAGCTGGGCAGCAGGCTGGGGTGCACTTGTGCCAGCTGGCTCAGCTGCGAAGCGCACGCTGAGCCCGGCAGGCTTGGCGGCTGGCTGCCGCAGCGCAGCAGCAGCTGCCGCCGTTGTGTTGGGCAGCCCAGGCGGCGCAGGTGCGCCCTGCACTGCCGCACACCGCTGGGCAGCAGGCACAGCACGCGGTGCAGGCGCAGCAGTAAGGCCCGCGGCTGCGCTGCCGCTGGTGGCCGTCAGCTTGATGGCGGGGCGGGCAGGGCTGCTGCTSGCTCGCAGCTTGGCAGGGCTGGGCGGCAGCTGGGCGCGCATKGSGGCGATGGCCTCGTTGGCTGCTGCCACCGCCGGCGGCACCGGTGGAGACATGCCAGAGACTGTCGAGCGGCTKCCAGCTGACCGAGGGCGCCGCGATTGGGGGCTCAAGCTTGCCCCTGCTTGGACAGCGGCTGCGGCCGCCGGCGGCCAGCCAAACGTGGCGGCGGCAGGAGCAGCGCCACCTGCCGCCACGCTGCCGCCCGCCGCCATGGCCAGCCCTCCCAGCAGCTGCCGAGCCTTGGCATCAATGGCAGCCTGGCAGAGCGCCGTCTCGCGGTCAACACCCTCCTTCAGGCACACCTGAATGTAGGGCAGGGCAGGTGGCAGGGGAGGGGCACAGGTGAGGCACGTGCTTACGGTACTGGAGCGGGGCAGCTCATGCATACCTCTTTGTGCACTTGAATCGCGGTGAATTAGCACGCCCCAGCGCACGCTCCTGCCAGCACCCACCTGCAGCGCCTCTGCGTCTGCCAGGAAACGGCGCTCCAGCGCCTGCATCGCGCCCTCGTGCTCCCGCCGCAGCGCCGCCGTGCGCTGCGCCAGCACCCGCGTCTCCTCCGCCCGCACAATCTCCAGCTCCTTCAGGGCCGAGCGCAGCCGCGCCTCGGTGTGCTGGATGTCTGCAGGTGGCGGCGGTCGGGCAATGAATGGCATGGAGACGGGAGGAGGGAGGAGGTGCGGCACCAGTGGCAAGCGGCGAGCAGCCGCTGAACAGCACCGGCGACCGCACGCACCTTCATTGTGCCGCTCCACCTCCAGGCTGAAGCGCTGCTGCAGCAGGGCAGCAGCTCCAGTTGTGTCCAGCCCCAAGTCTGAGGGCGGCATGGTTGGAGGAGCCCACCGGCCGGGTGGCGGCGGCGGCGGCAGCGGCGCCACCAGTTGGGCCCGGCCTTGGCAGCGACGAGAGGTGTTCCTCGATGCTGGTCGGGCGGTCAAAAGCTCGATGAGGGCAGCCTGAGGCCCGAGAGAGTGCGCGTGCCGCGGCGGCGTGGGCAACGGCACTCTGTGGTGGGCGCCTTGGGCCGCTGGGTCGCCAGGTCGAATGCAGCGCGATAGAAACAGCTACACAAGAGCGCCCCCACCACCGATGGCTCATGCCGCCGCCACTGCCACTGGGCGCCGCCGCTTCGTGGCCCATTGCGTGGGCTTTTAGAACAGGCAGTTTCACTTTGGATGCACGATCGGGCTGCTTATAACATGCAAAGACGTATACCGACCCAGCCTGCAGCATGAACCGCAAAGCCATCCCTCCCTGCCTGCCGCCGCCGCTTGCCGGGGCACCGTGCCGCCATGCTGCTCACTCCTCTCTCTGCCAGCCCTTTAGACGAACGCGTTCTGGCTGACAGAACTTGATGCATCCTAGTATTGTTTCTGAATAAGATAACATCAGCCCAGGCATCATCCTTGGCGGCGAGAGCCGGCAGCGGCGGCGACGGCGGCACAGCACGGCGTGGCGGCTCAGCGGCGCCGCTGCTGCCTCCAGCCTTTGCTTCACCCGCTGGTCGGCCGGCCTTCTTGCATGCAGCGATCTTAAACTCTTGGCCTGGCTCCAAACCGAAGCGTCAGCTCGTTGTGAACAACAGCTGCGGCGCCTTGAACGCGCGGTTNCACGNCGGCGGCCCGCCGTCNGNCGCANGGCGCGTTCNTACTCCAGNCGTNGCAAGTCGNCGTGGCCGNCCGTCCCNAGNCGCCGCAACCGTTGCCGCNANTCTNGACCGCCGCCACCTCCGCCTGCCGCCGCCCGCAGAATGGCGAGGCCCGAMCCGCGGCGGCCCGACTGGCTAGCGCTCACGCCTCCCGCGGCAGCTGGGCACACCGTGCTTGCTCCGCAGGCTGCCCAGCAGCGGGACGAGACGGTTCGCGCACTGGTATTCCCTGCCACTGCGTCGCGGCCTGCTACAGCGGCAGCCACTGCCCGGCGGCCGGCTGGTGCGCCTCCCACGCTTCTGAAGCCAGCGGCAGGCGCGGCTGTGCCGCCCGGCAGCGCACTTGCGGCAGAGCCGGCGTACCGCTCGGCGCTGGACCGCTTGCTGCAGCGGCCCGGCACGGCTCCAGGCACAGCCAGCGCTGCCCGTGGCGGCTCAGCAGCAGCACCAGCAGCAGCAGCAGGCAGCGCAGCCCCCACCCTCCCCAGCAGCCGCCTAGACAGCCTGCTGGTGGCAGGCCGGCCAGCCTCAACCCAGCAGGCGCAGCAGGCGCAGCAGMCACAGCACGTGGAACGGCCCAGCCTGGGGAGCCTGCTGCGCCAGCCGCCGGTCGCCTCGGCGTCCGCCCGGCGAGCACCGCTGCCCAGCAGCCGGCTGGATGAGCTGCTTGCACGCCCCGCCACTGCAGCAGGCAGCTCCAGCTGGCGACCAGCTGCGCCAGCAGCAGCTGGACAGAGCGCTGCAGCAGCACGGCCAGCGACGCTGTCGCCTGTGGATGAGGAGCCTTCGCCGTTCGGTCGGCTGCAAGCCGCTGTCGGCGGTGGCTCTGCTGGCCCAGTGGGGCCGCGTCCTGCAGGCGGCGATGGGATCAGCCGGCCAGCCACTGCTGCCACACATGCGGCGCCATCACCAAAAGCAAGGCCATCAGCAGCGGGGGCACCAGGATTGGCACCTGAAGCACCGGTTGCACGAGCAGCTGCGGCGGCAGCAGTAGCGGCTCTGGATCCTGGGCTGCATGACCGGCTGCGGCAGCGCATTGAAGAAGCCAAGGTGAGGCGCTGGGCGGCTGCGGACTGTGCTGCGGGCTGCCTGGTTTCCGCATGGAAACAATCAAGGTGCTGTGCATGCAGCTTGTAGTTGTGCACATGGCAGCTTTCTACACTCAACCACGCCTTGCTCATGTTCCTTATATTCCTCTGCCTGGCTGCAATGCCATGCTCCCCTTCCTGCCTGCAGGCGCAGATGCGGCAGCAGCTGTCCCCGATGTTCCGCCTGTCGGATGCGCTGCTGGGTGCTGGGCAGGACGCCGGCAAGGCAGCCCAGGCTCTGGATGCAGCCACAGGCCTGGCTGCTAGCGGATTTGAACAGCTGGCTGCCCGGCCCGGCAGCAGGGGCGGCGGCAGCGCAGCTGCCAGCAGCAAGCCAGCAGCAGTGGGCCCGGCGCAGCAGCAGCTAGCGTCTCCGGCACAGCTGGAGATGCCGCTGCCAACACAGCAGCAGCAGCAGCAGCACCAGCAGCGCGGCAACACTCAGCAGCATGGCCAGCAGCCGTCAGAGGAGCAGCAGGCACCTGTTGCATGGGAGGATGGCGGTGCACCGGACCTGCACCCAGCGTTTGCGGCAGGCGCCAGCAGTGCAGATGAGGTTGATTCACTCGTGGCCAACGCCCGAGCCGCGGCAGCGCGGGCTCAGTCGGCCATTGCAGGCCTCACCAGCCCGCCTCGCCTGCACACAGCAGCGGCTGGTGGTGCGCCCGGTAGCACCACACCCAGCGGCAGCTCTGCGCCAAGGTCCTCGGCACCTTTACCCCATGCCCAGCAGCAGCGCGGCCAGCCGCCTACAGCAGAGCTTCAGCTGGCTGCTCATGGCGGCGTGGGCAGCGGGCAGCTGGCGATGCCGGCTGGCGATGCAGCGGTGATGGTGGGCCGCCTGCGGGAGCAGTCGGAGGCGCTGATCAGGTGCGGGGAGCGTGAAAAGCGTGGGGTGCAGCCACTTGGTGTTGTTGCGTTGCATTGAGCCCAACTGCCCTTCTCACTACGGCGCGCTCAGCCATTTAATATAGTAGGTGGCCAGAGCATAGTGTGCCACTGCCTGCTCGACTGATGGACCTCTGTTTGGCCTGCTGCTCCACCGTGTAGGTCTGAGTGCGAGCGACTGGTGGCCGGCATGCACGCTGTGCTGGACACCCTGTTGGACAGCCTGCAACAGGGCCAGCAGGCACAGCATGGCCAGCAGGCACAGCAGGGGCAGCAGGGGCAGCAGGCACAGGTGGACAGTGCACAGCAGGGGCAGCAGGCACAGGAAGCGCAGCAGCAGCAGCAGGAGTGGCAGCTGCCCAGCAGCCCAGGCCACCCAGCAGGCAGTTCAGGCAGCAGAGGCAGCTTGGAGGCAGCAGACGCGAGCGCAGCAGCCAGCTCCCACGGGTCTGAAGGAGAGGGCGGTGCGGAGCCGCAGGGCCAGCAGACATGGCTGCCACCGCCGCCGCCGCCGTCGCAGCAGCAAGAGGCAGATCAGCAGTGGCAGCAGCTGTTTGATGCCACCGCCGATGATGGCTGCAGCGCAGGCGAGCCGTTTGCGTTCGCAGCGCCTGTGCAGCAGTGGGCACCACAGCTGGAGGAGCAGCAGCAGTCGGATGGTGCTGGCGCCACACCCTCGGGTGGCAGCCCGCCTGAGCTGCCTGATCTGGGTGGTCTGTCGGGCGCCGGCTTTGGCAGCCCCTTCAAGCTGCCCTCGCAGCACCCCAGCCCTGCCAAGCACCGGGGGAATGGGGGGCCGCGGGCCCAGGCCGATGCCACCTGGGCAGCGCATCAGGCACAGCAGCATGAGGAGCGGCAGACCGGCGCAACCGCCAAGTCGCTGACCTTTGCTCCCCTGCCGGCTGCGGCAGCCGGCGCGGCCGTCGACCAAGTCACACCGGCGCTGCTGCGGCCCTCTGGTGGCGGCTTGGATGCTTATCGCACAGCTCGCAGCACGGGCAGTGCGGCCAGCAGCGCTGGCGGCGGCAGCGGGAGCCGCATGGCGAGCAGCGGCGGCGGCAACGTGGGAGGGGCGGCTGCCACGCCTGGCTACTACAGCACTTTCAGCAGGGGCTTCAGCAGTCGCACGCCAGCGGGTTCGGCTGCCAGGGGCCTTGCCACACCGCTGCTAGGCAGCGGGGCAGCAGGCGGCGGCAAGGACATGGATCAGCTGCTGGGCAGCATTCGCCAGCTGGCAGCGGAGATGCGGTGAGGGCTGGGCAGTGGGGGAAGGGAGGGGAAGAATGCGGGAGGGGGGTTGCTGCCTCCCTCAAGCGCATGCATGTACAGCCGCTGTGGGGGCTGTGTGCCACATGAATTGAAGTCCAGTCTTGAGCATGACCCGCCCAAGCCTCCCTGAATGCTTGTTTGACGGCCATGCCCTTCGCACACCACTTTTTGCGCAGGGTGAAGCAGGGCACGGGAGCAGCTCCCACCTCGCCGCTGCCCCGCCCAGGGGTGCAGGCAGCCGTGGCTCTTGGTGCAGGGGCGCCGGCGGCAGCCTCGGCGGCCAAGCCCCCTCGTTGACCAGCGGCAGGTGTATTGACTGAATTGACTGCGTTGACTGGTTGCAAATCCAGCGGTTGATGTGATGCACACGGATGAGAAGCTCGGGGGATTTTGGCACGGCGGCCGCCATGCCGAACGATGCAGGGGCCCCTTGACCGCTGCAGATTGGTAGTTGGTTTTTAACTGCACAGCAGTGGCTGCTGTGTTGGTAGGGTTGAAAAGTGCGCTGGAGGCAGTATCCGGTTGTGCATGGGGGGCGCTGTGAGCGGCGGCGGCACCGTCGAGGGGGTGGTAATACATTTGACATGAGCGTCGCCGCCGTGCGCAATAGCGCTCCAGAGACTCCACTGCCATCGAATCACCCGCGGCAGGCCACCTGCTTGCAGCCCGCTGGGGCAAAAACGTGAGACGGCTGCTCGGGCCTGGGTATGGAGCCGCGGGCCGCGCCGCTATCCACCGGCGACCCCCCGCCCTCCCTGGAAGCTATCAGGTGGGGGCGCAGCGCCCAGATGGGCCGCCGGCAGCACCGCCGCGCGGCCACTTTTTGCGGCGGCCGCGACACGCGGCCCTGCCGCACCACACGTGCCGCACGKGGTTTCCCTTGCTTGTTGACCGATGCGCGGCTGTGCCCGCGTTGAGCGTCCTCTGGCAGCACGGCGGCGGCACCGCCCCGCGAGGCCGCACCCGAGGGGTCGTGCAGAGCGCCCGCCCTCTGTGTGCAGCCGCCTCATGAGATCACTCCGCTGCCCACCTGCAGGTGCTTCAAGCTGGGCCGCGGGAGGCGCAGCTACAATGAGGTGTCCCTGCGGCTGACTGACGGCGAGGGGCAGCGCGTGGCGTCCGTTCAGCAATGCATCCACCTCCCTGGCGCCACCCCGGAGGCACAGGCGGCACAGGTGCGGGCACCGCTGGGCAGGCTTGGCCCTCAGTCTGCTCCGCCCCTGAGGCTGCCACTGCTCATGCTTGCAAGTGGGCGGGCAGGTGCCCCGGATCAGGTTAATATTGGCACCAGACACATCCCATTTCGCTGGCACAACACTTTATTCCCCCGCTCTCCTGCCCTCCCAGCAGGGCTCCAGCATCGCCTTCCGCGTGCAGCTGGCGGGCCGCAGCCTGCTGTGCCGCCTGTTCCTAGTCTTTGGCGACCCAGAGCAGCTGGATGAGGGCAGCACAGAGGCGGGCAGCAGCAGCAAGCGGTATCGCTGGTGAGAGCTGTCGCTGCTCTTGCAGAGGGTGCTCTGATATCCCGTTTGCCAGGCTGGCACGTGCGAGCAGCGATGCCAGGGCCGCAGCGGCTGTGCCGGACACACTGCAACAACCAATGGCACGATGGTTTGCTGGCCCACACTCGCCCCTGCTCCTCAACTTACCACATTCCACCGCCTGCCCGCCTGTGCAGGCGCCTAGTGTCACGTGAGCACTGCGCCAAGGGCTGCCAAGGCCCCGTGCTGGCCACCAGCCGGCGCGTGAGCAGCCTGGGCAAGCGGCGGCAGGACGGCGGCGCGTCCCCGCCACCGGCGGCCAAGTCTGAAGCGCAGGTGCGCGGTTGTTTGTGGGGGAGCTCAAGTCTTGCTGCTGCTGGCAGGGCTCCTGGCCCCCGCCTCCCTTGGTTGGGTTGCTGCCCCTCGTGCTGTTGGGCTGCTGCCATCATCCAGGTCCCATGCATGTGCACATGTGCTGTACGGCTAGTGACCTGCCCGCCACCCAAGTCAACCCTACTGACCAGTCACGACTCCACTCCTTCGTGGCGCAGCACCCCAAGCTGATGTACGTGAGCATCGACGAGCCGTGCACGCACTGCGGGGTGGCCTACTTCCGCCTGGTGGCAGGCATCTATGATGAATCGCCASCCCAGCCGCCCGCCAATCCCGCGAGCAGCGGCGCTCAGCACTCGGCATCTGGGGCAGAGGGCCCTGAGGGGCCTGCAGCCGCGGCTGCTGCTGCGCCTGCTGTGGATAAAGAGCGACTGCTGGCCACCGCTGTGTCGCCGCCGCTCAAGTGAGGCGGGTGGGCGGGTGGGAGGGCTTGAGGGGGCTCGAACGTCAAGTTAGGTGGCCGCAGTTACGATGGCCCTACAATTGCCCCGGAAGTGCGGTACCGCTGCACTAGCTATGCACCCTCTGCCGCCTTCAACTCCATGCTTGCACTTGTTGTCACCATTCAACTCCGCGTCTGCAGGGTGCTCGCCAACAACGACGTGCCAACTGGTCCTGGCAAGATTGTGCTGCAGGCCACCCTGCCTTCGGACTGGGAGGGGTGAGAGCCTGGCGCCGCTGCTGCTGCTTGGCTGTGGCCTGCGGCACCACCGCCCTGCTGCCTGGCTGCCGCTGCTGTCTGCCACTAATTGCCGCTTACCTGGCGTGCCTGCCTGCCGGTTGACCCTTACCTTACTCTCTTCCATGTCATGTCGCGCAAGCCAGGTGGTCTGACCCGGCCATCTGGGCCCGCCCCAGCTCTGCTGCACCCTCTCCAAGCAGCGCCCTCCCCGCAGCCGGCCAGCCGCAGCAGCCGCGCAGCAAGGTGCACCGCAGCATCAGCGCGCCCAGCCTGGTGGCGGCCAGCGACAGCAGCTCGCCGCGCAGCCTGCCGCTGCCGCCGCCGCCGGCGGCAGTGGCCCCGCCGAGGGCGGCAGCCTCGGGGCCCGCCTGCTTTGCGGCAGATGTATGGCCAGTTGGCGGCATGCAGCTGGAGGGGCCAGTGCATGTGGAGGTGGCGCCAGCGCCGTCCCCCTTCTTAGAGCTGCAGCCCCGTGCGGCAGCCGCAGCGCTGTCGGTCAGGAGTGACACCCCGGTGCTGTTCGCAGCACCCCCCAAGCCCAGGTCCCCGTTTGGCGCAGCTAGCATGGCACCGCTGCCCAGCCTGCCTGCCCACAGCCACCAGCTGTCCAGTCCCGAAGCGGCGGCGGCGGCGGCGGCGGCATGGCAGCAGCAGCAGCAGCAGCACCGCCAGCAACCAAGGCAGGCGGCGCTCGTTGAGTCAGCATCACTGCCGGTGCTGCCAGTGCAGCTGTCGAGCCGCAGCAGTGGCTGCATGCCCCCGCACGCTGAGCATGCTGCCACGGGCCTGCGCCGATACCAGTCGGACGGAGCAGCGGGGGCGCTGGCCTCGCAGGCCCAGCAGGCGCAGCAGGCAGAGCAGGCGCAGCAGCAGGCTGCGGCTTTGGCGCGCCGGCTGGCTCGGCGGGAGGCCAAGGCTGCACCAGGGGTGAGCTGCTGGCCCCCCGTTAGTGCCCTAGTTCCCAATTTGCTGCGCTGTTGGCATGGCAGGGGTGCAAATGTCCAGGAGCTGCAGCTTCAGCCCGATTCCTCAAGTCTGCTATATGTCCACAACTGCCTTGCACCTTGCCTCTCTCCCTGCAGTTTTACCGAGTGGTGCGCGCACCAGTCAAGCCCTGCGCCGGCTCCAGCCCCTTTGGCCCAAGCCCCTTCGCGCCGATGCCCTTTGCCGCGGCAGCTGCCCCCCTGCCCGCACCAGCAGCCGAGCACTGCAGCACAGGCGCAGCCAGCTACGTCTGTCCAGCCGGGCCGGCAGCCCAGAGTGAATCAGCACACCAGACCCTGGCACAATGGAAGGGCCGGCTGTCGCCGCAGCCGCTTGCCGCTGCTGCAGCCTCTCTGCCGGCTGCGGATCCTGTGCAGTCCTGGGCGGATGTGCGTTCCACTTCGAGCACTCCACAGCCCATGCTGCTGCCGACAGTTGCAAGCGCGCCCGTGCCTGCTGCGGCTGCCTGGCCCGTGCAGCAAGGCGGCATGTCTCCACCTGGCAGCGCTGTGCTCAACGGCAGCAGCGCGGTGGGCGGCAGCAGCGCAGCGGGCGGCGCGGTCAGCTGGGATGCCGTGCAGTTTGCGGCATGCCACACAAATGCTGTGCGTCGCGCAGATGTGCAGCTACTAGCTGCAGGCCTTGCGGCAGCCGGCCGGCTGGGCCTGCTGCCTAGCGCAGCCCAGCAGCTGGCACCCGCCCATATGCAGGCAGCTGCCCAGCAGCAAGCCGCCGCAGCCTTTCAGCAGCCAGCCTACCAGCGTTCAGCAGCTGAGCAGGCGGCGGCCTACCAGCAAGCTCTGGCCCGGCAACAGGCGGCCTACCAGCATGCAATGGCCGCTGCCCAGCAGCGCGCTGCTGCCCAGCAGCAGGTTGCAGCCTACCAGCGGGCGGCAGCGCAGCAGCAGGCAGCAGCTGCATATCCAGCCGCGCCTCAGCAGCAGGCGCCCTGCGCCAATGCCGGGGCAGCAGCACCTGAGCTGCCAAGCGATGCTGACCTGCTGGGACTGATGCTGGATAACCCCAACGAGTGAGCTGGCTTTAGGTGTTAGGGTTGGGTATGTGTGCCTGTTCGCTTGCGTGCTTGCTCGCTTGCTTGGGTTGGAGAGGATAGGCCTGGCCTTCCGGCTGGCTGAGCTGGGTAACAGCATGGGCATGGACAGCCGGAGCGGAGGAGTTGCAAGTGCTGCTGCTTTGCTGAGCTGAGGGCATACCCTCGTCACACCCTCCTATGGCTGCAGGTTTGACTCGATGATAAGCAGCATCTTTGATGATGCCCCGCCCTTTGGCCTCAGCTGAGGCCGCTCGCGTGCAGCAGGCGCCCCGCCAGCAATGACTGCTGTGGGCAGCAGAATAGTCTCAGCTGTGAAACCCACCTCTCCCAAACATTCGTGAACGGCTGCCCGAAACAGTTTTCCGTGCCTTCCCTCCCCCTCCAACTGGTGCCAAATTCCCCCATCACCCACCGCTTTGTGTCGAATTTTCTTTTGCTCGTCTCAGACTGCTTGGACCCAGCCTTGCTGTTTGCTCATTTGGCTTAGACAAGCCACCCTTTCCCTGCCGTCTTCTTTCCCGCCAAGACCGCTGTGATTGGCGCCGCGCTGTCCCGCTGTCCTGTTCTTCTTTCACATGCGTGCATGCCCGCATGCTCCTGCCGTTGCCTCTCTGCCGTATCTCACTTCAACAGCATTCTTTCTACGACGTCATATTGCCTACTTTCCCCCGTGAACATTTTGTTGCGAGCGGCGGTAGGCACATGATGTGCATACGCCCACCCGCAGCCTCATTTCGGTGCCAAAAAAACCCTTGCCTTCGATTCCTTTCCTTCGTATGCTGCCGCCCGCAGCCCTATTGCCCATCGGCCCATATACTTCGTTACTGCCCCCTCTCTTCATCCACACAACATGCAACCCTGCATGCGATCCATTGCACCACTTGCTGCACCCACGCTCCTAAATCAATCACTATGGTGTTGTGCCTCTCGGCTCGTGCCGGACAGTGCTCCCAAACCTGCATCGACCGTCAACCGCCCCTGTATGCCTGGCAGCGGACGGCATCTCTCATGCCCTGTGACGCCGCCAGCCCCCCCTTTTTGCCACATGCACTGCCCTTGTTACACACCCTCGTAGCTTGCACCCTCGTACCTCTCTTCAACATGCCAAGCACACACCAGTGACAGAGGCTGCAGCAAGCAGGCAAGACCGGCAATAGTTTCCCCAGCTGGGCGGCAGCGGCCTGCGTTGAAAGCATAGCACGCCGCACCACACGAACTGTCGCCCGTTTGGCGCCTGCTCCTGAGACTGACAAGCCGGAGGCCTTGAGATGTATCGCATGCTGTGACATGCAGCTGCAGAACCAGGTCCTACAGCAGCAGGCTGACCTCCGTAACGGCCGCCTGCGGCGCGGCGCCGAGGGCGAGCTGCGCAGGCGCTCAGAGGGCATTATCAGTGTAGGAAGGCCCCCGAAGACCTTCCTGGTATTCCAAATTCCTCACAGACGGTAACCCAGGTCTGTTGTGCTGAATTGCCTGAATCAGGGCGTACAGACGGCAAGGTTTTGCCCGCCTGGGGCGCGCCTCCCCGGCGCACAGCACAGCGGCGGGGGTTGAAAGGCCGGGTGCCGAGAACGTTTCGGAGCTGTGGCGCGCTTGATTCTTGAGCTTTGGATTCACCATTATAGCCTACGCCGCAGCCTCTACGCTCACAGAATTTCCCCAGCCGGCGCAGCCGCGGCCGACGCCGCCCCTCGCATTTCAGGGCGTCTCAGCAGCACCTGCACATCGCCCGCAGCCTCACAAACGCAGCACTGGCGACGCGGCGCTCCCTCGAGCACACCAACCAAACCCACGGAGGCATGACGCTCTCCAGCCTGCCGCTGCACGGCTTCAGCAACTCCCTGCTGGCTGGGCTAGCCATGGACGTCGAGGCGCAGGTGCGCGCGCCGGGCACTAGATGGTCACCTAAGGGGCAGTGCCGCCGGCCGCTGCCGCTACCATCCCTCGGCGCCCTCACTCCTGCACCCGCCGGCCTCACTTCCTCCCCATTCCTTGCTGCCCGCAGGATTTTGCGGCCAAGCTTGAGGCCCTGCCGCTCCCTCTGCCGGGATTTGACCACGACGGCCTCTGTGCAGACGTGGCCTCCCCCGCCGGCCTGCCGCGGGTGGTCTCCCTTGATTTCGTCAGGTGGGGGCCTGGGTTCAGCTGCCTGCTCGGTGCAGCTGCAAGCACAGATGGATGCTGCCTGGGGTTGAGCGGCGCGGCGAGGCGTGCGGGGAGTTTGGAGTTGCGTCCGCGCGCCGATTCGTACGGTACACTCCGTGGCTTCTGCCTGCCTCGACGTACCCCTGCCTCTCCTTTCTTGCCTCCAGGGCATTCCGCGGCAACGAGCTGCAGCCCAGCGCCTTTGAGCCCGCATGCTCCGGCAGCGCGGCACCGCCGCCGCTGGTGCCGCAGCTTCCGCTGCCCCTGCCGGCCGCAGCATCTGCCGCAGCGGAGGGTGTGGAGACGCCAACCTGCCTGGCTGTGCAGCCCACAGTCGCGGCACTGATGCACAGCAGCCGCCTGCAGCTGGGCACGCCCCTGCCACTGCCGGCGGTGCCGGCGCAGGTGCCGCTGCCGCTGCCGGCCATGGTGCCCACTTCCACCTTGGGGTGTGCCCCCGCAGTGCCCAGCAGCATTGCCGGCAGCGACGGCGGCGCGGCGCTGTCGCTGCCCTCCCGCCCAGGCTCCGTTGGGCCGGGCCACGCATCCGATGGCCCCTGCCAGGCCACCTCCAGCAAGCCCAAGGCGGCTGGTGCGGGCGGCAAGGCCGGCGCGGCTGCCAAGGGCGGCAAGGGCGGCAAGGGCAAGGACCGGGCCACCATGACGCAGGCTGAGAAGGCGGCGCTGCGCCGCGCGCGCAGGTGAGGGGGCAATGCGGCGTGCGACAAGGAGGTTTGTGCGTTATGACGTTGTGTGTGTGGGGGAAAGCAGGGTGCTGCTTGCAGCGGCGGGGCATGCAGGTGGCGGCGCACTGCCCACCTTTCCAGTGCACACCTGTGCTGCTGCTGTTGCAGATTGCTGTGCACTGCGAACATGCTCCCTCCTGCCTGCTCATGCTTCCCACAGGATGCTGTCCAACCACGAGTCGGCCCACAGTTTCTGCTGCTGCTGCTGCTACAGCTGCGCACTAACCTGCAGCATGTCTGCCCTCCTGTTTCATCTGTCCGTAGGATGCTGTCCAACCGGGAGTCGGCGCGCCGCAGCCGCAAGCGCAAGGTGGAGCAGCTGAATGACCTGGAGGGGCAAGTGCGCGACGCGCAGGTGCGCCTGGGCTGGTTAGCTGGACGTGCCTAGCTTGCCTACGTGTTTGCGCACCGCCACGCGCTGCACTAGTGCAATGGCGCAGCTTGCTTGCGCGCTGTGGGCACCTTGTTCCTGATCTCCGTTGCTGTTCAACCCCAATTTTCCTGCAGGGCCAGCTGGACGAGGCCAACGACAAGGTGGCGCGCCTCACTGAGACGCTGGCCCAGCGCGACGAGGAGCTCGCCTGCCTCAAGCGCCAGGTTTGTTGTTAACCGCCAATAGTCTAACAGCACGTGCTGAGCATTACTCGTGCCTGCTGTGCGGATACGTGCACAGTGCGGCAAGGTGCTGGCCAGTAGCCAATGCCCTGACGTGCTGCCTGCAAGTGCTGCTGATTCAATGGCCATCCAGTCGGCAAGAGCGTGAAAACACAGCTGCCCCCACAGCTGCCCCAGCCTCACAGCAGTCTCACAAGCTTTCCTTCCCTGCCCCCNTTGCCGCCCATGCAGTTGCACGCGCTCAAGCGCCTGCTGCCGCTGCCCGGCGCCGCTGCAGCCGCCAAGGCACCACAGTAACGCCGGCCGGCCTCTTTTCGCTGCCACGGTGGGGCAGCCCCCCGCTCTGCACAGCTGCTGACCATGCTCTGCCTGCTGAGCGGCGGGCGGCCCCGGCAGCGGCGGCACAGCCGCAAGTAGCAAGCACGCTGCAGCATCCATGCAGCGCGCCCTTACCACTAGCGCAGCGCGCATCGGCCTAGCGGCACGAGAGCATAGCGAAGCAGCAAAGCGGGGCGGGTGCACGGGGAGCACTGCCCGCTGCGCCTGCCCATCATCAAATGCCAGCCCCGGCCGGACAGACGCCCGGCACCGCCGGGCGCTTCGATAATGCCATTACCTACCGTTCGAAAGCAACCCCCATGCTTAGCGCACTAGCGATCCACACGCCTTGATCATTTCTCATCTCCTTCCCTGAATGGACGCCGGCAGTGCATGGCTCGATGCACATTCCCGCTACCCGCAGCCTGCCCACAGGCTGCCGCTGCCGCACATGTAGCCATGCTTACCGCCCGGCCTATATATGCGGGCACGGCCACGTCAGCCGCGCCCCACAATTTTGAGCGGCGAGCACTCTGTCCCTCCCATGCATGCATACCCACCAGCGCCCATTTTGCACCTCCCGTACCAACGCCATCAACGTTTTGACACAACGTTTTGACACCCTGCCCATTGCGTCCCGATCTGCTCTGACCCATCATCCAATGAACACACCCGTTAGCGCGTAGCGCCCCCCTCCCTGCCTTTTTCCCACCCCATGCCTCACGCCTCGAATTGAGCAGCCCTTCCGCATTTTCCGCAGCGCATGCCTGCGCAGCCGGGAGGGCCCTACTGTTCCCTTTCGTTGCCGGGTCTGGCCCCTGTTTCACGAGCACATGCCCCCTGTCTAGTCGCGTAGTGTGCGTAGCGTCCGCCTGCCCTCTTCCACCCAGCTCGCCTGGCCATTGTTTCAGTGCCCAGCCCGAGCCCGTAGCGTCTGCCTGTCTGTGGGTCACATTTGTAGCATCCCCATGCGCCCCTCTGAGCCTCAGCTGTCTGCCTCAGCACCTCTTAGTAGTCGGTCCCGCCCTCCCCGCCCCCTCCGCCATTCCGCCCCGCCCCTTGGCTTTCATGACTCACTCTCTTGCCGTCCCTTGCCCGCATTGGTCGAGCCCGAACTAGCGATCCACATCACACACAATTGCGATTTGGTTGTGTAAAGTAGCGCGAAACAACAGCTCGAGAGGTGGCGATGGGAAGTTTGAAGAGCATCGGGTGCCTGCGCTGGGACGGCCTATTGTCATCCACTCTGCTGCCTCTGCCCAGCAAAGCCCCCCAACTGTTGCGCCGCTGCCTCGTGGGTTGGGTTGCACATCGGGAGCACAATGTCTGCTCGCATCATGAATGTTCGGCATCAAATCAGGCAGTGCAGCAGCGAAGGAAAGCAGCAGCAGGCAGCACAAAGCGGTGAAGCAAGAGCTCAGGCGGCTAGCCCGCCAGGCAACAGAGGACAGCAGGCAGCTGGCAAGGGAACTGTGCAGTAGACAGACAACATGTGCGGGATGGCGGCAGGCCATGGACTGGCCTTCTCAGGCCCGCTCAACTCAGCGGCACATCCAGCTCCAGCTTCCGTCCCTCAAATGGACAGAACCTTGTTGTCCAGCTAAGATCGACGTAGCTGCCAGCTGCTACGTCTCAGCTCCTCTGTTCTTCAAATGGACAGGCAGCTGCCTCTGTTCCTCCTCAGATGGACAGAACCTTGTTGTACAGATCGACGTAGCTGCCGGCCGCCACATCCCAGCTCCAGCGAGAGGCATCAGCCATGATGCGGCCCCGCAGCGCCGCCCACTCCTCCGGCTTGCCCTTGTAGGCCGCAATCGCGCGGTCCAGGGCTGCAAAGGCAAGGGGTTCGAGGGAGTGCACAATCAGGAATGAGGGGTGAAAGGTGTGAGGCACAGTTGATGCCAACAGGGGTGAATGGCAAGCCCTTAGCAGGGCTGCAAACTAAGGGGTGGAAGGCATGCAGGGCAGGTTGAGCAGGAGCAGCTTATGCATGAGAAGCTCGTGCATAAGCAAGTGCGCCCGCTGATGCGTTGGCTGGTTGGCAGCTAGCCTCCGGCAGCAACAACAGTGGCACGACAACAACAGTGGCACGACAGCAGCAGCACAGAGGCACATGAGATGCAATCTTGAGGGAGCCGGCGTCGATGCCGTGAACCGGCAGCAGCAGTTGATTTGATGCCGTGAACCAGCAGCAGCAGTTGATTCAATGCCGTGAACCAGCAGCAGCAGTTGATTCGCAAAAACAGCCACACGCTGGCATTACAG
>JADXDR010000042.1:49978-75949 GCA_025026875.1 Chlorella ohadii | reverse complement strand
CTYSMCSGYGNRCASSWGCARWGSCATSWKSANKTRRCWGNRGMKCKAGSRKGNSCGCYRYGNCTNKCGMMGKASARYGCACCGCAACCGCAGCCCGGCAGGCGAGAGCATGGTGCTCGCACACAGCCAGAGGAGCAGGGACTGCAGTCACCTGGGTGCGCAGGCTGCCCGCCTGGAACAGGCCATCCCAGGTCTTGCCCTGCAGGGCAGCAGAATAGCAGTTGAGGATAGCAGTTGAGGATAGCAGTTGAGAATGGCAGCAGTTCACGCTCATCAGCAGTGAGTGGCAGGCGATGGCAGCCAGGCAAAGGTGTGCTGCAGCTCTGCGCTGCTGGCCCGCTGCACCGTGCTGCACTGTGCCACCAGCCACAGCTTGCACTCTCTGCAATCGCCGGCTGGAGCCCGAAAAGAATGCAGGCAGGACATCAGATGGGAGCCTTGTTTTGGGAGTGAGAGCCCCAAACTTGGCTTGCCTTGGGGCACTCAAAGTCGCGCTCGTGCCGCAGATCCTCAATCGCGTCGTTGGGCAGGCACTCATAGTACTGCAGGGTGAGGACGGATGCGAGGCAATGGGTTGAAGCAAATTGAACACGTACTTGTGTCAAGCTGGAAGGCGCTTGCACAAGCCAGGCCGTGACCGACAGCAGTCCTCCCCGCCGTTTGCCTTGCAAGCGCACAGCCCGAGCGGCAGCGATTCCCAAGCAGGGCGCACGCCTGCAAGCATATGCCACACGCAGCCTCCCTTATGCAAGCCCACAATGGAACAAATCTGCTCTCACCGGCAGCATGATCTCTACGTTGTGACCCCGCGCTAGGCACGCTTTGGCCAGTCCTGTGACCACATCGCCCAGGCCGCCCACTTTGGCGTGCGGCGCCATCTCTGCTGTGATGTGCACGACTTGCACGCTGCGCGGGTCGCGCTGCGCTGCGCCTGCTGCCCCTGGCGGCGGCGCCAGCGGCAGCGGCGCGGCGCGCGGCGGCCGCTCCCAGAATGAACCCTCATCTGGGCTGGGCCACTGGATGCCTTGCTCTAGCTGCTGCGCCAGCGGAAGCGCTGGCTTGGCGGGAGCACCCGCCGCCGCTGCAGCTGCGCCTTCTGCACCCACCTCGCCGGCCGCCGCCGCTGCGGGCGCCTCCAGAGAGACTTCCGCCGGGCCGCACTGCTGGTAGCCTGCCAGCGCGGCTCGCAGCGCCTCATTCTCCGCCTTGAGCCGCTCCACCTCTGCTGCAAGGTCGGCTGCTTTGGAGGTCTTGGTTGCCTCCGCCTGCGCACGCACCGCCGCTCTGCTGCGGGCGGGCGCTGCCGCCGCCACCGCCGCCCGCCCAACCTGGGCCGGCGCGCCGACCCTGCGGCTCGCMACACCCTGCAGCACGGTGGGRTTTCGATGGTGGGTGCAGAGTAAAGCGGGCGCAAGGGTCAGGGCGGGCCGAGCGGGCCGCCCTACCTGGCTCGCGGGCCTCCGAGCGCAAGCCGCCGCGGCCATTGACTGCTGTGAAGATGCCAGCATTGCGCTGGCCGATCGCCCGCCAGCCAACAGCGCCACCCGCCCCTTCAGCAGCGTGAGTCGACGGTCTGGCGGGCCAGGGGCTAGCTGGCAGACTGATCTAGGTAAGGGGAGGCTGAATTGAGATTGCAGATCGCTGCCATCGCAGCTTTTGGCCCACCGGCGGCGGTGCCCAGCGTGCCCCGTCGATGCGCCGCCGCCCGATTCTTTGCAGGCGCTTGTTATTGTGTGCGTTGCAGCTGCCCATTCTCGCATGACCACGATGCTATTCAAAGTCGGTTTGCAATGTTTCAACTGCTGCCGAGCAGGGCCGCGTGCGGTACAGCCGGCGTCGCTGGACATGCTGATGCGGCAGCCGCGGCCAGCAATTCTGCACTGGCTGGCAAATTGCACCCTCCGTGTGTTCTGTGTGTCCCATGCTAAGCTGGCTGGCCTCCAGAAATAAGGACCTCGTACTGCATTCCGGAGCTGCCCTCATATTGCAGTCTTATGGCATGCAGTGGCGGCATCGGCTGATGAGTGCAAAGCGTCCGCACGCGTGTTGCCGGCGGTGCATGCCTGCAGCCTCCTCCAGCAGCAACTGTTGCAACAGTGATGGCAAACTGATCATTACATATGAGGAAACGATGGCGTAGTATGGCTGGCGGTAGTCACACTCTCGATTCGAGGGCTGGGATCATGGGAGGAAGACCAGGGTCACAAAACCGCAGAAACGGGCACTGGACGCAGGCTAATTAAAACGAGGTTCACAGACCAGCAGCGATGGGGTGGCAGCGCAGGGGGCATGAGCCACGCCCGCTTGCAGGAGAAATGAAGTGGGAAGGGGGAGACGGAGGGAAACATGAGGCGGCAAAGCAAAGCCGGAGGGAGGTCAAAGGGAGGGGCCGTGGGGGTGGCACATGCAGAGTGCCATGCAAAGTGAGCGGGTTGTGTTTGCAAAACCAAAGGAACGCCGTCCAACGGCTCCGGAAGGGGTTTGAAAAACTTTGGCGGGAATGAAGCTATCGTTGGGTTTGGGGGGTGGGGTCGTATAAAAGCCGCATGGCCAGCAGACGGGCCGCTTGCCGTCCCGCAGCCCAGCAGCCTTGCGGGAAGGGTTGGTAGTGCAAAATGCAAGTGGAGTGCTGCATGCGAAGGGGCAGGGGTGTCGCGTGCCCGCTGCATGGCGGGCGGGTGCAAGCAACAGTGTGCTAATTCCAGGGTGCATGGAGCATGCAAGGTCGCATAGTCAACGGTTCACACCGCACTTATCGCTCAGTCACTGGCCGGCGAACGGCACAGGCGGCGGCATGGTGCACTTCCCGCCTTGGCGACGGGTGTACAGCAGCAGCAGCCTCGTTGCGCCGGCGCAGGTGTGCTGTCAGGCGGAGCCTCAAGCCATGTCGCTAGGCACGTGCGGGCTGTCGGGCTGGTTGAAGCTCTTGCCATCGGCAGAGTTGCCGTTCATGCCGGGGAAAGCCACGCCCGACAGCTCGTTGCGGCGGGGCTGCAGAGTTGGCAGGTGAGCAGGATATGGAGGGGGTGAGATGAGAATGGTGATGTGGGGCCCATGTGAAACAGGTGACAGTTGTTGCTAGGGCACATGCAGTGCAGACCAGGGCCTGCGGAGCCGATTTTAAACGCTGTCACCCAGCGCAGCATGGTCAGCTGCAGCCCACACAACCAGCAGCCGGAACGTAACTCCTGAAGAGACAGCCCCTATTTCCCCCAGCGCACCATGGTGAGCGCGCAGTTGGCGCCCGACAAGGCTGAGCGAGCCCGGAATGCAAAACCCAACAAACATTCCCTGTGTCCCCAGCGCACCATGGTCAGCGCGTAGTTGGCGCCCGACAGGAACATGAAGAAGTTGCCGATGCAGCAGAAGATGAGGCCGCCGGCGGTGATGATGCCCTGGGTGTGCAGCTCGCCTGCAGGACAGTTTGAAAGGGGCAGAAGGGTGGCAGGAGGGGTTGCAAGCAACACTGGAGCTGCTGCCATTGACGTGTGAACGTGGCCCGCTCGCGCCGCACCCGCCCCACAGCCCAAGGCTCCGCCTTGCATCAACATGTGACCAATCAAATGAGCTCAGGAGCCCCAGGCTTCACGCACCCATGGTCCACTGGTCCATGCTGATGATGTAGTTGATCTTGAAGAAGTGCCAGGCGGTCACAGTGGCGCCCATGGCCCACAGAGCAGACTGCAAGGGTTCCGAATGGCGGTGAGGCAAGGGAAGCGGGTGGGCGGACGGGCGGGCTGGGTGGGCGTCTCCGCCACATGGCTTAGAAAGGCAAGTGCGATGAGCCCCATGCCCCTATAAAGCTAGAGCAGGATGCGCTGGGGCACAGCAGGGCAGCATGGGCTGGGAGGCGGTGGGCGGCCGGCACAAAGCATTCCACTTCACATGCATGCCGCACAGCACAGCACAGCACAGCGCAGCGCGCCCACCTGGTACTTGCGCAGGGTGCGGCGGTACCAGCAGAGGCCCACAATCATGAGCCAGACCACCTGGAAGGTCCACAGGAACCAGTCAAACCTGGGGGCAGGGGCAAGGCAGAGGTGGAGTGCAGTGAGGCGAGATACGTCACNGCGCTGGGGAGCCCGCCTCGGTGCGCACCGAGAAGGCAAAGGGCTGGGTGGGGACAGCCGAGCCGCTTTGAGTCTGCCAACTCCGTTTCAACCTGATTGTGTTTGTTCGGAATAGTGCCAGTGACACCATAGCAGTGCGCGCACCGGAAGAACTTGTCGCACTGGAAGGAGCCCTCAGTGGAGGTGACCGCCGCCTTCTCGATGCGCATGACCTCCATGGTCTTTGCGGCGTATGACTGCACAAGAACAGGTGACAGGCAGATGAAGGGCTCTCAGAGGTGGTGCGGCATTTGCAAGATCATCAATCCGATCGGCTGTTTGCGAGCAGCCGAGCGCAAGCGCAGCGTGCAGCTGGGGGCAAGAGGGGAAGAGGCAGGGTGGGGCGGATGCTCAGGCACAGTCGATGCGAGCTACATATGCTGCGCTACGCGCAAGGTTGCGTTATGGCGTGAAATAGCCACTCATAGTGACACGGCTAGGCAAAGAACAGCCGCCCAGGCCTGTGGAGGCAGGCCCGCTCAGGCGTACCAAAGCACCGCAGCATACGGTACCGGAGGCAACCAACTTGCACACGGCAGGCATGCATACCACCGCACGATTGGAGCACAACATCCTCCTCACCGGCGTCATTTTGAAGCCGGCTCCCAGGCCCAGTGGCTGGTTGTCCCAGCAGAAGGCGGTCATGGCTGCCAGTCCGCCCAGCACCACAATGCTGGCTCCCACAGAGATGAGGAAGGAAAGCGTGAACAGCAGGCATGCCGTGTCCTGGACAGGGAGCACGTTGGGATGGAGGGCCGGCAGCGTGGGCCAAGGCATAGGCAACATGGGGGTTGGAGGCAGCGCGGCTGCCGCAATACAGCATGGAATGCTAGGCGCAGGCATGTGCGGAGCTGGGTGGACAGCTGGCGCGGCCGACAGCTGGCAGGGGGGGAGGCAGTCCAGGGAGGGGTGCGGGTGGGCAGGGGGCCCAGGCCGTGTGCACTGGCCGCTACTGCACCATGCCAACTCACATTGTAGACATCCATCACGACCGTGCGGGTGCGCTGCACCATGCTCGGCTTTTGCTGCACGCTGGCCATTGCGGTAGGTGCACCTGCGTGCATTCGAGGGGGAGCAAGCACGCAGTTCAAGTCGGGGGTGTGTGGCAGGTGCAGGTAGCACACTGAGGCTCGGCATGTGGCAATGGCTGCTGCGAGGTGGGCCAGGGGGGCACGACAGGCGGTCGGGTACTGGAGAGGCGACCCGCGCAAGGGCAGCGGCGCCCGCGGCGGGAGCCGCCGCTGGTGCGGACAGATACAGAGTTGCCGGCGGCGCCCACTGCAATTTGGGCCTCAAGCTGCCACGAGGCTCTGCACGAAGCAGGCGGCGTGAGCGGGGCCTTGCAGACGGTGCCCAAGGGGGGCTTGCCGCCCAGCGGGGCGCCCCTCACCTGATCAAGCGCGTTTGTAAACCGGGGGCACGTGCTTTTGAGCGGGGGGCTGCAGGCGCAAGCGGCGGCCGACGCTGCTGGGGGTCGCGGGGTTTTCGGGGGCGGGGCTGTGGCGCGATGCCTGCAGATGGCCTCTTTGTATGTGGGTGATACCGAGGGGGTGTCTGCAGGGCTTGCAGGGGTCTCGTAACCAGCGCAGGCTGATGCGCCATCTACATCCGACGCGGCACGCGCCCAGGCAGGTCCGCCCACCCGCGCTGCGCCCCCTTCTCCGTCAATCCTCGCTGTGGGTGCACCGCTCAGCCTTCCCAGGGTGCCTGTGCTT
Source organism: Chlorella ohadii (assembly GCA_025026875.1). Taxonomy (NCBI): domain Eukaryota; kingdom Viridiplantae; phylum Chlorophyta; class Trebouxiophyceae; order Chlorellales; family Chlorellaceae; genus Chlorella; species Chlorella ohadii. Next base: position 70,125 of record JADXDR010000042.1, on the reverse strand, counting down.
GGGTTCTCTTCGCACCATGTCCAAGCTCATCGTGACCGCCCTCTGCGCGGCCCTGCTGCTCTGCGGCACCGCCCAGGCGAGTTTGTGGGGCTGGAAACAGGGTGCCATGCCGGAGAACATGCGAGTTCGGGGGTACCCAGCCGTCTCGGCCGACCCGGCGCCGAGGCGGCGGCAAGCGCGCAAGGCCCTGCCCTCCCGGGCTGGAAACAGCCCCGCTTGGGCCCTTGGGGCTGCTCATAAGACCTGGCCTGCCGCTCAGAACGCCGTGCGCCGTGCGAAAGCCCCCCGCCGGGGGTATCTGCTGCCGCTGCTGCCGCCGCCTCGGCGCCCTGCGCCCGGCCGCTCGTGGGTGGGGCAGCTGCTCAGCAGCCTTTCATTGTGCGCATCCAACCCAGAGCTCACCCCACGTTCCTTTTCTCCTCTGCAGGCCCTGGACCTGGCTGAGTTCCTGAAGGACCCCAAGTACCTGCCCTTCCTCCAGAAGGTGCGCACAGTGCCTGCTCACACATACACATAGCGGCGCTCGACCTAGCTCCTCCGCAGCCCCCCAGCACCAGCAGCCCACCTGCTCTGCAATATGCAAAGATGCAACCCGGCAAACATCGCCATGTGTGTGCGCCATGTCCCCCAGAACACCGCGACCAGCGCTTGCCTGCCATCGACCCGCACTCCTGCTCTGTCATCGACCCGCACTCCTGACCCGCCGCGCTGTTTGTTCCCCCGCCCGCAGGCCATTGGCACGGGCACCTGCCTGAGCGACAAGGCGGTCGCAGACGGCACCTTTGATTTGGACAAGTGCCCCTCCCTGCTGGGCATGCTGGTGAGCGCCTCGCAGCTCATCTGCGGCTGTGATGGGGAGGCTTGGGTGGTGGCACGGGTTGGGAAGGAAGTGCGATGGCCAGGCAGCCCGCCTAAGGCCCCGATAGTCGCTGCATGATGACAACTTTCGCTGCGCGGTGCACAACCCGCCCTTGCCAGAGCCCAGCAATGACTGCTCTTACTCTAAACCCACCATGCTCCCTAAAACTGCACTCCGCCCTGGTCGATTCGCCATCACAGGAGGCGGTGCACAACGGCGCCACTCATGCTTAATCCCTCGGTCTGCGCCCCGCTCTGGTTGATCCTCCGCTTCCGCAAATGATTGTCTGCCTCCGCAGGAGGCGATTAACAGCGGCGCCACCGACTACCCCGTGGAGTGTGAGCCCGAGTGCATGGAGACCTTCTACGCGGTGAGTTGCACACTCGGTGCTCCTATTGGGGCTCGCATTGCCTGCTACATACTGCTTGCTTTGTGGAGCTGGGCGTTGTGGGTGCGAGCCCGAGTGCATGGAGACCTTCTACGCGGTGCGTGCACCYYCTCTCTCTCTCTCTCTCTCTTTGCTAGATTTTGAGCGGACACATGCCCACCACCAAAGCGAACTTACTGTGCGCTGTGGGTTTGGGGTTCAATGCATTACTTGCCCATGCATTTTCTGAGCTGGAGACGTTCCACGCGGCGAGTTGCACACCTTTTGTGCTAATGCGTGGCTTGCTGCATGCATTTGTCGACACGTTCCACCCTGTGAGCCACATACTCCATGCTTCATTGCTCTGATATGCACTTCTTGCTTTGTGGAGACGGCCAGGCCAAGCCTCTTCCATCGCTGTGCCAGCATGCCGTGCGGTTGGACGCCTGCAAAGTGCTCTGCGTGTGCTGCCGTCGGCACACACCTCCCTGAATGCTCGCTAACGCCACCATTTCYCACTGCCTCCCCTCCCCCTGCCTCTGTGCAGCTGTCCCCCGAGTGCCGCGAGCCCCTGATCCAGGAGTTCAACGCCGACCCCTCCCCCATCGGCGTGCTGGGCTCCCTGTTCCTGGCCGACTGCGCGGCTGTGAAGGAGGGCGGCTTTGCGCCCGCCCCCGCCCCCGCCGCCGCCAACGACACCGACATGGACATGGCCATGTGAGCATTGCAGCGCTTATTCAAGCAAGTGCAGCGGCAGGCCCGGTCGGCTCGCCGCTGTGTCTCCAACTCAGCGGCCTGCTGCAGCCGCCAGCCCATTGGTGCCGGCTGCTTGGCAGGGCTGCTGCTCGGCGGAGCTTTTCCAGTTGACTTGCAGCGGGGCCTGAGCACGGCTACTGCTGCCTGTTCAAGGCTTCGAAAACCCCGAATAGAATGTCACCCGTGGTGCACCCCCAAACCTAATGCGCTAGCTGCATGCTGCTGACTGTGGGGGCGGGCGCATGTCCCCCTGCCCGAGAGAGCTCCCCCTCCGTGACCAAACGTGACCATGCATCTTTTCCCTGGCATCTGTCCCCCGGCTTCTTTTCCTGGCGTGTTGCCCAACCGTTGCCCGGCCCGCCCATTCTGCGGCTCGTGGCCCATTCAGCTGCTGCTGCGGCCTGATCGCACCCCATCTCTGGCATTCCGGGTCTGTATTTGCTGTAAGCAATATGTTACACAATGCAGGCATGCAGGACAGAAGGGCGGGGAGTGCTCAGCTCTGCGCTTCATCAACCAGTGCCACACGCATTTCTACCAATCGGGATCGGATCAAGTGGGGCTAGTGCGCTAGCGCAGGGGTATACGTGTACAGGGGTTTGCAAGGAGCGTGAGGGCGCCGCTGGCTGAGGGTGCAAGAAGATTACGAATGCAGACGGCGGGCTAGAGAAGGTTGATGGATGGATCATCGCTCAACACAACGGGTGGGCGAGGGTTGGCGGCGCTCTCGAGTTGATCAAAGTGTGCATGATAAGATCGAATGGGATGGAAATCACGTGCCATTCAACGCTGCGTTGGGGCGGGATTGAAAAGCTTGGCATGGCTGCTATGGGCAGCAAAGCACGTGGCCCCTGCCAGCCGCGCGCCGGCAGGGGCAGGGTTGCCTCGCTGCCGAACTGAGATGCAAGAGAGACCACAATTTATGCAAGGCTCCCACTGCCAGACCGACAGCAAGAGCAGGGTGTCCCAGAGGGCCAGACAGAAGGTCTTGGCAGCGTGGTGTGAGGCCGCAATGTCGACAAGCCAAGCAGGCCGTGATGCTGCATGATCCATTCCGTGGGTCACACCGCACCCTGCGCCAGCTGCGCCTCTGCAACCCGCAGGAACCCCGCAATGTTGGCACCTGCAGCAGTGGGCAGGTAGGAGCATGCGGGTTGGGCGGCAAANTGGGTGGCAGAGCAGCCTGCTGGCAGCGGATTTGGTGGACCAGCATTGCTGCCTCTGGTCTGGGGCAGGTCGACTGCTGCAAGCAGATGGGACACACTCCTCAGCTGCTGAACTTGGAAGAAGCAGCCGCACGAAGGAAAAGGAGGATGGCATCTGCCCCTGCCTCACCTGCCGCCAACGAGGTGTGGTACTCCTCTGCCACCTCCTTGCAGGTGCGGTAGATGCTGTGCATGATGGCCCGTAGCTTGGCATCGACCTGCAAGCGCGCAGGGCAGGAGCTGCTAAACTGCTGAGCTAGAGGAGGACGCGGAGGTGTCCAATGCAAGGGGTGCTGTGCATTATGGCCCGCAGCTTTGCGTCCAACTGCATTATGAACAGGTTGCGGAGCAGGAGCGAATCGTTCACCCGCAGTAAGCTTAGTATATGCAATGCACCGCATGGCACACACTCGCCTGCTTGCAGAGCAAGTGCTGCGCAACAAAGAGCAGCAGGCGCCATGCAGCTGAACCGCAGCGCACCTCCTCCTCCGACCACTGCAGCCCCAGCCGGTCCTGGGTCATCTCAAGGCCGCTCACAGCCACGCCACCTGTGGCCAGAGCAGGCAATGAGGTGGTATGAGTGCCCACTCAAGATTGGCAGCAAGCGTGCAAACCATGCCGCCTGTGATCAGACCAGGGCTTCGACACCAGATGGCGCACCGCCCTGCCCAGCTGCCAAACTTTCGGGCACACCTGCGTTCACCGCCTTGGCAGGCCCAAACACCACCCCGTGCTCCTCAAAGCAGCGCACGGCTCGCGGCGTGCACGGCATGTTAGCGCCTGCATGGCAGGAGGCCGAGGCAGCCGAGGCTTGACACGACACGTGCACTGAAAAGGCTGGCACCTGGCTAGGGCCAGCGCATGATGAGCAGTCCTGCAGTCCAGTCACCCCCCTGCAACAGGCAGCATACATGCGTGCTGGCCACCAGGCCGCCTCACCCTCAAAAACAAACTTGCAGCTGTGCTGCACCAGCTGCTGCGCATCCTCCAAATCCAGCTCGTGCTGCGGCAACGGGAGGCAGGCAGGGCAGGGCAAGTGTGGGACGTACCAAGGTTGGGATGGCTGCAAGCCTACTAACTGAGCATTGCTCAGCTCTGCAGGCAGCAGACCATGCATGTAGCAGACCGTGCGTTCACCAGCAGCCGCTCCCCCTGCAAGCCAGCACCCCTTGGCTGCTTGCCTGGGTGGCGCATGGGAAGGCGGCATCGACGGGCACATCCACCTCCCACAGCCGCCGCCCCAGCACATACAGGCCGGTGGGTGACACGTACTCCTCTAGCCGCCCGCTGTGGGACTCCTTGATGGCGCAGATCTGTTGGGCACATCCGTGAAAACATGCCTCTCATGCGTCTATTGAGAGCTTTAGGCACATCAGTGAGAACATGCTGCTCAAGTGCCAGAGTGTCTATTGAGAGTTTTAGCAGCGTTCCGGGGTCTGCAAGCCCCGCCTGGATCAGCCATCGCCACGTTACCCACCGCTGCCTACCCTAACCCAGCACAACCCGCCAAACCTTACCACAAGGCCCACCCACCCACCCACCTGCGCCAGCTGCTCCCGCGTGAGGCCGCCGCTCTCAAAAATGTAGCCGTGGCTGTCGCTCATGCCCAGCACAAGGGCCCCTTCATCCAGCAGCTTCTGGGCGCAGTGCTGTGCCACGTTGCTGCGGCGGCGAGAGGGAGCAGTGCAAGAGTTGTGGCATGAGGTGCTGTGTGCCAACCGAGCGTCAGGAGGCTGGTGGGTGGCCATCACATTCATTTGGCTGAAGTGCCTGTGCACACATTGCACGCAGCATGGGGAACAAAGAGCATGCCCGCAATCTCTCGACGCCAATGCCACCTTGCACTGCACACCGCAGCGTAGCACCTCCTCCAGCTTGCACAGCAGAGCCAGCCAAGCAGCTCGTACAGCCCCGCTCAGCCGCTGCCGGACACGAGGCAGTGCTTGCCCTCCAGGCTGTCACCCACATCCCCCAGCAGCTCTTTGCACATCAACAAGCAGAGCATTTTTGCTCACCCGCTGCCGGACACCAGGCAGCGCTTGCCGACCAGCGAGTCGCCCCCATCCTCCAGCAGTTCCTTGGCGAAGAAAACAGCGCCAAAGCCGGTTGCTTCGGGGCGCAGGCGCGAGCCGCCCCACTCCAGCCTGCAAGGTGGTGAGATCCAAATGTGTGTGCAGCCAAGCTGGCTGGGAAGGGGCATTGTTTTTGGCTGCAGTCATGCCAAGAAACCACGCCCAAGTAGCGCAGCATGTACCGGTACGATGGCTCGTGGAGGCGGCCTGCGCTCACCCCTTGCCGGTCAGCACGCCGGCGTATCTGCTCATGATGCGCTTGTACTGCCCAAACAGGTAGCCAATCTCTCTTGTGCCTGCGTGGCAGCAGGCAGCGTACGGTGCAGCACATCAGAACTCACTCAATTCCGTTCACGTAGCAGCACGCCACATGATGCAGCATACCGCGTGCTGACCCAACACACCACATGCTGACCAGCGCTCGAGTGTGCCCTTCCAGCTGGGAGCTGCCGTCGGGCTGGCTCTGCACGCGCGTGGCGGGAGACCAGCAGCCAGCACCAACCTCCGCAGCGCTTTTAACAAACCGATTTCCCACGGCTCACCTACGCCAATGTCGCCAGCAGGCACGTCTGTCTCGTCGCCAATGTGGCGATACAGCTCCGTCTGCAGGAGGGCATTTGAAGGTTGAGCAGAGGCAGATGCAGCATGAGCAGGTTGGAGATAGAAAGTCGGCCTCAGCTTGGCACACTGCAACAACCGGCGTTTCAGGGTGGGAAGAGACTGATGCGGCATGGCAGACGCAGCACAGCACGGCACCCATTTCATGCATTTTCGTGCCCACCTAGACCCACCATGAAGCTTTGGCAGAACCGCTGCAGCTCTGCCTCGCTCTTCCTTCTTCTTATATCAAACATGGAGCAGCTTGCTTCTAATGCTCAGAACAGCACCCACCATGAAGGACTGGCAGAAGCGCTGCAGCTCCGCCTCGCTCTTGCCCTTTGGGTCGAAATCGGAGCCGCCCTGTGGACAGCAAAGCAGTTGGCATAGACGTGAGGGACGTCATTGGGGAATTAGCAACGGTGTGGTAGCGGCAGGAAGGCAGGCAGGTGGTGCACGGCATGCCGTATGACCAACATGCTCCACACCCCACAGGACTACAGGCGGCTGTCTCGACAGTGGCAGCCCCGTCAGCACCGGCAGCAGCAAGCTTGCCTTGCCGCCTCCCATGGGCAGCGTGGTCAGGGCGTTCTTGTAGACCTGCTCAAAGCCCTGCAGCGGGCAGGGATCGCAACCATATGAATGGTGACGCTGCAGATGGACACTCGCACCTGCCACAGAAAAAAAAATCGATATCACGGCTCTGCGTATCTCACCAGGAACTTGATGATGGACAGGTTCACGCCCCGGCCATATCCAAAATCACATTGATACAAATAGCGTTCGATAAAAAATTAAGAACCTCAACAGCTCACCAAGAACTTGATGATGGACAGGTCCACTCCCTGGCGGAAGCGCAGGCCGCCCTTGTAAGGGCCTGCGGCGGCAGCGGGCAGGAGGGCGAGTGCCATTCAGGCAAGAGAAGCGCTGCCACATCTACATCGCCCACCTGCGGGATTGCCTGCGGCAGCAGGCTACGCATTTGGCTGCACGTGCACCATTGTTGCGCACCTATTGCGGAGGAGAACTGGACGCGGAAGCCGCGGTTGATCTGTGCAGAAGGAGGTGTCAGGCAGGCAGGGGGGGACATGACGGACGGGAGATGAAGCTGGCTTACCGCGGCGGCGGCAGACGGGATACTCGTGCGGAAGCTTGAACCGCCTGAAACGATCTGTGCTGCCATGCTGCCGCACACTTGCAACCCGAAACACACCTGCATCTGCCCATCATCATCGATCCATGGCACCCGGAAGATGATCTGGTGCATGGAGGAGGGCATGGAGGAAACGCAAGGGCTGAGGCACCGCCGTCCAGTGGTGGCGAACAGAACGGGCAACTGGCCAAGCGCTGCAGAGGAGCGAGTGCAACTGTTGAGCACACGCAGTCCAGCATGCCTTTCCAGCCGCAGCCGCACCTGCCGCTCTGGCTCGCAGAGCTGCGCAAACACCGGCAACAGCTCGGGCCGCCGCTCAAACACGGGCTGCAGGGAGACGGGATGCAAGGGGTGGCAAACGGTCGCATAACCGGTTGGCGGCACACGCGTCATCAGCATGCGCGCATTGTTGTGCACTGCTACGGCAGCTGGCGCCCCTCAGGTATGCACAGGAAATGCTTGCCAAGCGGCTCGCACCTGAATTGAGGCAGCCACCTCCTTGACTGCCGCTAGGAACTCGGGCTGCTGCGGGTCCCGCTCCTTCACCGCYTCCAGCACCCGCCGCAGCCCAGGGTGCTCTATGCCCTCCARCCAATCCTCTTGCACGCGCTTGGGGGMGCGGGGCGAGCTCGGGGGCAGCTGCAGGCAGGGGAGCGGCGCCGGRGGAACGTTTGAGGACGGCGCGGSGGTGGKGCGGCGGGGCRSCCGGSGGSGARGGCAGGSAGGCGCGCCCGCCGGCAAGTCTGGCTGCGATCAACGTCGCATACCAGGCACGGCAAGCAAGTTGCAAGCTGTCGGAACCGTGCACGTGCGACGCGCCGCCAGGCTCCTCAGGGACTCACCTCCGCCGGCATCACTATAAGCTGCATAAGCTGCATGCTAGTCTTTGCGGCGCTTGCTGTTGTGAGAGAAGTCGGAAGAATGAGGCTCCGACTGCGAGCGCGCTTCTTGGCCGCTGCGGCGCAGGCGCCGGCATGAGGCACATTGCCGCCATGCATTTGCGCCACTCGTGTTGAGGTTTCAAGCTGACACTAAGATCCCACATGTATGCAGCTGGCACGCCCGTTGGTTGGTGAACGACATTTGCAGCACGTCCCCACACACTGCTCCGCTGCGGCACGGCGCTGGCGCCTGCTTCCCGCCAAATGTGCGTTGCATGCGTGGGCGGTGATCGCATGCTTTTACACAGAGCAAACAGCCCCTCAGTACAATGGTTATGAAGTACAAGCAACTAGAATGGCACTGTGCAGCTGGCCGCCACTGCTCACGCAGTAGGAGCAGAGTGGCGGGGAACGGGGCTGCCCTTTCTCGGCCCGCCCGTTGCTGAGCCCTGCCCTGCCTGCGCGAAAGCACGAGGGTAGCAATTGCTTAATTTGAGCAAAACTAGCAGATATTGCGACTCAGAAGCAGGCCGTGGTGCAGCTTACCTTTTGTTCAACATGTGGCGAAGGCTGCGTGCTGTTGCTGCTGCCGCCACTGCCGCTTCTGCTGCTGCCGCCGATGGCTGCCGCCTCCATCGCGCTCCTCGAGGCAAGGCCCCCGCTGGCGTCCCGCCACACCAATGGCTCTGGTGCGGCCGATCGCTGCCCGCACCCGCCACTGCCGCAGGCTAAGTGCTTTTGGAAGGCCAGCAGGGCGGGCAGCAGCATGGCGAGCCAGGCGAGGAGCAGGAGGAGCAGCACCCGAGGGCGCACCCTGTGCCCTGCTCCGCCGCTGCCCGGCCCGTCCATTGCTGCTGCCAGCTCTGTAGCGACGCCTGGCAGCTGAGCAGGCGCGGAAGCGCCGAGAAAAGGCCCGTGGGAGTCACTGCTAGCCCCTTGCTCTGCCTCGAAACCGTCGCCGCTGTGCACGCTGGGGCGGCGGCGCCATGCGCGCCGGCTGTGGCGCCGCCCGATCGGCAGACCCTCTCGGCGATCTCGCGGCGATCCGGCTGCGTCACCGCGGCACCATGCCGCCCGCACCTCGGGCTTTGCCGACGCCTGGCGGGCGGCTGGCTGCTGCAGCTCTGTTTGTCGGCGTGATTGGGCTGTGTGGAATGCTTAGCGGTTACAGAGAGCTGGCACGGCTCCAGCAAGCCGAGCCGGCTGGTGCGCCGCTGGGCGAGCCGGCGGCGGCATGGACGGCGCCGGCAGCCAAGCGGCTGGCTGGCCAGCCTCCGTCAAGCAGCTTTGTATTCCCAGAAGCACAGCACTTCTTTGACGTCCTAGACGCTTCTACAACAGTGTGCACCAAGCCGCTGGGTCCTCCCCTGCCTGTGGCAGGCCTCCAGCCGGCGCTGCAGGCATGCCTCGGCAGCAGCCCCGCCTGCGCCTGCGTCACCTGGGACGCAGCGGCCGGCACAGCTAGGCTCTTCTCAGGCCGCGTCGAGGGCAGCGACAGCAACCAGGTCGTAGTGGCAGCTCGCCGTGGCTGCAAGCAGGCGCCGTGCGCGCCCCCTGCGGCGGCGGCTGGCGGCGGCAGCACCCAGCGAGGAATGGAGAGCTGCCCAGCAGGGCTGCACGAAGTGGCCAGTGAACCGGGCGGCACCATCTGCAACCCCTGCCCAGGAGGGTACTGCGGCGTGCTGCCCGGTGCAGAGCTGCTGCCGCTGGCTGCTCTGGATTCCCCGCTGCAGGCAGCGCTGGCGGGCCCTCCCTTTGCAGCCGCTGGGCTTGCTGGCCGCCCAACCACCAGCCTCCATGGCATCAACCCCAGCGTGATTGAGTGGCGGGGCAGGCGGGTGGTGGCCGCCCGCGCCACCAACTTTGGTAACTGTGCAGCGGCGGGCGANTGCGGCGGCGGCAGGCGGCATTGAGGCAGCCGGGAGCGGCACAGAGGCACTGATCCAAGCAGCACGCCGCAGACTGGCCGGCACTGCAGCGGAGGATGCAGCAGAGGGGGCTGAGGAGNAGGAAAAGCCACCCATCTTTGTCAACTTTGTCACACTGTGCGACCTGGGTGCAGCCGCAGAGCCTGTGGGCACATCGCCAGCCAGCCGGTGNCCGGTGAGTGCATGTGGGGTTGTTCCCGAGTGGCAGGCGGGAAGCCAGGCAGCCTGCACAGTGTCCAGTACCATGGGTTGCTGCTGCTCCTGCATCTTGGATACGTCATGCCTGCCAGCTGTGCGTTTGCATCGACCCAGGTAGGTCCTCACTCACTCCCTGCCCTCTGCTCCCCCTTATCATGCCTGCAGGCTTCTCCCCGTAGACATGGCTGCGCTCGCCGCCCAGGTGCCCAATACCACCCTGATCCACGAGGTGCAAGGCGTGGAGGATCCCCGCACCTTTGTGCACAACGGCGCCCCGTACGTGCTGGCCACGCTGCACCTGCTGGGCGAAGAGACGCCGCAGCAGCGCATCGCCCGCGGCCGCAAGCGCTTGGTGAGCCGCCAGGCTGAATGCTGGGTGGCAGTTCGTGGACGGAGGCTTGTTGGCTGCCCCACTGGGTGGCATCTGTCTGAGCATAGCATGCTGTACAAAGTTGCTGCTGCTGTGCTGCACAGGTGTACAGGATAGGTGCTGGCTTGCAACGCACGTGCTTGGGTCTGCACCAACTGAGCTGTGTGCCATCCTCCCATTGTCCCATAGTGGAGTGACGCAGGCATGCCGCTGTTCAACTACATGGCGGTCCTGCGCTTAAATCCCGCCCTGGATGCCGTGGAGAGCGGCGTGGTACTGCGCTGTGAGGCCCTGAATAACACGGTGCGCTGCATAGCAGGGCGCACTCTATTGCCAGCTGCACTGGTCTGCTGAATGCCTGTCAACTGCCGACAGCCGCTGAAGTCCCAATGTCTTCACTCAGTGCCTCGTGACCATCAATCATGCTACACACTTTTGCTGAGGTAGCCTGCCTGCCTGCCTGCCTTCTTGTGTCCCGCAGAGGCAAAAGAACTTCATGCCTCTTCAGCTGGCCAGCGGGGAGCTTTATATGGTGACCGATGTGCAGCCTCTGACCGTAGTCCAGCCAGACCTCAAGACCGGCGCCTGCAAGGTCGTGTATAAAGAGGGCAGCCAGGCAGCCAGCACACCCCGCAGTGGCTCTGTCTCTCGGTCCTCCCTGGCTGGTGGCACCGGCGGCGCTGGCAGCACCGGCGGCAGCCCCATGGCCACCTTCAACGGCGCGGCTGCCTTTGCGGGAGTGCTGGGGGGGGGGCACGTGCACGGAGGCAGCCCATTTGTGCACTTCGGCGGAGACCTGTACCTCAGGTGGGCAGCGCTGGCTGGCGGCTTATCGACTGTTTGGCTGTCTTTGCACACATGCTGCCAGCAGGGTGCCCCCACCTCGCCTCTGGTTGCTGCAAACCTGAGCTTGCTTTCTCCCGCATGCCCTGCAGCGTGGTGCACCACAAGCGGCACTTGCCGTATGGTGGCAATTACATACATCACTTAGCGCTGCTGCGGGCCACGCCGGGGCGCTTTCGAGTTGACTGGCTCTCTGAGCCTTTCAGGTGGGAGGTGGGGAGCGGCTTTGGTGCATCGTGCCCCCCATTGCGTTGCGTAGCTGGTGCAGTTGGCAAGCGCCATCAGAGCATTGCCTTGGCACCCACCTTTCATGTCTCACAGCCCGAATCCCGGCGCTCCGTTGTGCAGGCTGCCCGACCGGCCAGGAGCAAAGCCGCTGGCGCTGGATGTGCAATTTGCTCCCAGCCTGACGCTGCATGAGGACGAGCTGCTGATTGGCATTGGCGTGGGCGACTGCCACTCGGGTGAGGGCTCCGCCCCTCTCTTATGTAGCTGCAAGTGACCAGGCATCCTTCCGTGCTCGTCCACCCCCTCTGTGCCTGCTCATTGCACGGCGTTGTGCATCTGGCTGCCGTGCAGCTTGCACGCATGCCGCCTGACGGTACTGTGCTTTGCATCCCCTTTGGCATGCGTGCAGAGCTGGTGAGGGTGCCTGCCTTCCGCGCCCGCCTGGCCAGTTGGCTTCACAGCGGCATGGGCACGCAACTTGGCAGCGGCCCAGCGCTGCAGCTGCCGCTGGCGCAGGCCCAGCCCGCGGCCTACCCTGGCCAGCAGCCCGCCGGCCTTGCAGGGCCTAGGCGTTCGCTGTCGCTTGTCAGGTGGGAGGCACCTGTTTTCAGCGACACCCAAGAGCAGTGGGCTGCGGCAGCCGCCGCAATCGGCAGCCGGTGGGCAGCCGATCCTGCAGTCAATGCCACCGCTCGGCTGGTGCTGCGGCATTTGGACCGGCCAGAAGCCGGCTGGGGCACTCTCCGGGACGTGGGCGGCCTGCCTGTGATCGACAGCAACCAGCAGAACGGATTCATCCCTGATGTCGCCATTTCACACGCCGGGTGAGAGGGCGCTTGTGTGTGGCGCCGGGGATGTGGGACGTTTCGCAGGCAATACATGGTGCACCCAGCGCCGCGCTACCTGGCTCAGGTCATCGTGCATCCACGGCGTGCCTACGCCTGGCTGTCTTGCCCGGTGCAACTTCATGTGCCTCACCTGCCATTGCCCGTCCCGCTTGCCACTTGCAGGGCGGACGGCCTCACCCGGGCAGTGGCCCGCGCCTGGGTGCCCTGGTTGCCCGCTCTTGGCTTTAGCTTGGACAATACCACAGCGCAGCTGCTGCGCCGGCACACAGCTAAGGTGCTGGTCCCCACCGCCTTCCACAGAGCCAGCCTGGTGCGGTCCCTGGGGCTGCCTCCCGACCGGGTGGCTGTGCTGCCACAGCCGCAGGCAGGGGAGGGCAACCTGTGCCCGCCGCACTTTGTGCGGAGCGGCGGCAGCAAGCCAGACCGTGAGACTCTGGCCCACGTGCTGGGGCAGCAGGCCGGCGAGCTGCGCTCTTTTGTCTTCCTGCACCAAGCTCCGGCCACCTGGCAGTACGGCGCTGAGCTCGTGCTGGACGCGTTTACTGCCGCCTGGTCCGCGGCCGACAATGTGTCGCTGGTGCTGTCGCTGCTGCCGCCGGCGGACGAAGATGAGGAGTCACCTGGAGCCAGCTGGGCGGCTTATTTGGACACGATCCAGCAACGGGTGGATGCTCTGTTCCGCAAGCAGGGCGCACCACATGTCGTGCTCGTCACCCGACTGCCACGGCTGGGGCGCTGGGAGGAGCGGCTTTTGCAGGTGGCCGATGCAGCTGTGCTTCCGTACCTGGGAGGATCCGCCGGTCGCGAGCTGCTGCTCGCCGCCAGCTGCGGCAAAGCCGTGGTCACAACAGCAGGCGGCCCCGCGGCCGACGTGCTGCCGGGAAACACCAGCGCATGGCTGGTTCCGGCGCGGCCGGTGCGCTGCCGCAGCGCGGAGCTGCCAGCTGGAGAGGGGCGGGAAACGCAGCCGGCCAGGGTGCCACTGGGGTGCCTGCAGGTGCAGCCGTCAGACCTGGCGGCTGCTATGCAGCGGGCTTGGAAGGATGCAGCTGGCGGCCGCCAGCGGGGAGCGGCCGCTCGAGAGGCGGCACAACACTGGGTGAAGCACACAGCGGGGTGGGATTCCCTGGCCCAGCAGCTGTGGCGGCATGTGCACAGCCTGCTCCCTGCCGGCTGCCCAGGCTGTGTAGGCTGCTTGCACAAAGCGCCCCTCAATATTTTCAACCCGTCCTAACCATGAACAGTATTTGTCTTGCGTTTCCAGTCCAATGGCCGTGTTTGCATACTGTCAAGAATCCAACACCCATGCTGTCAAGAATCCAACACCTGCCCCATTCATTGCTGCGTCCTGCTCCACTCTTGCTGGCACTGCGCTGCGAGTTCATCTGTCTCCTTCTTTCAAGCGGTGCTGCATAGTAACTGGTGGCATGGAATGAATGACAAAACAGGAAATAAAGCGTGCGGCAGATCGAGCATGCAGGTGGCAATCTGATCAGCCGGGCAGGCTGGGACGGGTGTGTGTGTGGTGTGCATACCACAGCGGCACTAGCACAAGTGGGGCCCAGCGCTGGGGACACCAACACAGGCAATGAATGGGCGCAGACGGAAAGTAACGCTAGAGGGGTCAGTACAGGGGCAGGGGAGCGGCAGGACGGGTGGGGGACTATCGGCAAGGGAACATGGGTGGGAGAGCAGTGGGGGCACATTGGGACAGGGGCCTCGCGCGTGGCCGAGGGGTTTCGTTTTCTGTTTCTCGGGCGTTTGGCTGCCACGGGCAAGGCAGGGAGAGCGCAGCTGGTGGATGTGGCAAGAGATTGTCGGGGTGGGGCGGGTTGTGAGGGTGCACATGCATGCATACATGAAACGTGGGTGCTGGTTCTCTAGGGGAGACTGGGCTGCAGACGGCACAACATCTCTCTCAGGAGGCTGGTAAGGCTGATCAGCTTGGCAGCCRCTCAATGGCCGCGGCTGGCCATGCAAGTTGGCGGGCTGTGCCGCGCCAGCTGCGCCGCAGCAGCCAATCAATCGCTGCAGGGCAGGCGCGCGGGCATGGCTGTGCTCGCACAGCAGCGCAGCCAACACAGCGCCGCTGTGCGTGCACAACAGCAGCCGACTGAGCAGCGAGGGGCTCAGCCAATGGGCTGCTCACTGGGCCTCCTCTCCAACCAGCTGCTCCTCCTCAATGCTCTGGATGGCTTGAAGCAGCTCGTCGTCAGCAGCAGCATCCTGCATGTGTGGTAGCAGGTGGAACGCAGGAGGTTAGCCGGCACTTGGCAAAGCGCACGTGCGGCAGGCGATGGCTTGCGGCAGCTGGTTGTTCGCAGCAGCATCCTGATGTGTTGGGCGGCAGTACACACGGCGAGAAGCCCACGAAAGCCAACCCCTCTGCCCACATGTTGTGAACCACAACACAGCCCGACTCAGCCCAACCCTCCACACATGCCGCACCTGCACCAGCTGCCGGCTGAGCGCCGCCAGGCTCTGCAGCACATCAAGAGTGTCATCCTCCTCCTCTGCTACTGCTGCTGCTGCCGCCTGCTGCCCCAGGTAGCTTGTGGGCGAGTCGAAGCCGTCAAACGTGCCGCCTGCCAAACAATGTGGGGGAAGGATGAGTGAGCTGCAGGTAGCAGGCATAATGAAGCAGCACACGGCGGCAGCTGCAAGCAGCCGCTGTGCATGGCGGGCGTGGCGGCTTGCAAGCTTCATGGCCGCGTAGCTGTGGCGGCCTGGCAGGCAAACACAGCAGCTGGGGCGGTCACTAACACAAGCCAAGGCTCCCGCACCTGCCCCGTTGGCGCCCAGTGCGGTCTCCTCATCCATCAGCATTTTGATGGCCAGGATGTCGTCGGCCAGCTGCTCCAGCTCAGCACGCGTCTCCGCCAGCTCAGAGTGCGTCTGCGAGGCAGCACGGGTGAGGATGATACAATTGAGCTGAGGCTCGCCGCTTCAAGGCCAGCACAGCAGGTCGCTGTCGGCATAGGCAAGCAACCGCCTGCTGCACGCAGGACGGCACAGCACAAGCAGGTGCGTGCAGTGCAGGTTGTGCAGTGTGTTGCAAACCCTGCTACGCGCTACTGCGCTCACCTGTGCCAGCTGCGTGCGCATCGCCGACCGGTCGCGCATGGCTTCGCTCAGCTGCACGTACGCCGCCTGCAACATAGGTTTGTTTGGGACAGTTGTTAAAACGACAGTGGCAGAGAAGCCAGCATTACAAGCCGCACATGTATGCCGCCTGCACAGTGGGTGTGACTGCGTTTGGTGAGATTGCGCCCTGGCTCAGCTGCACTCATGCCTTGCAGGCCCATGCATGGCCCCCTGGAGTGCACAGGCATGTTTGCGCACTCCCTGCCCAACTAAAGCACTTCGTCACCTGCCGTATTGCGCCCTCTGCCCTCACCTTGAGCTCGCTGTCCTTCTGCTGCAGGCTCATGCGCGCCTCCAGCAGCTCGCCCTTAGCCGACTTGAGCTTCACGTCGCGCTCAGCCACCGCCTGCTTGAGGGACGACACCTCGACATCCTTCTCCCTGCAAAGCATAGTGGGCAGGTGGCTTTGTGAGTGTCGGAGTGAGTTTCAGAACGAGCAGACTTGAGCTTCCTACTGCTTGTTTCAGCTACGACACCTCGACGTCCTTCTCCCTGCACGGAGCATGGCGGGCAGACGCGTCAACGGGTTCGGGCAGGGATTGAGTGGTGGAGAGGAGCCACGCAACCAACAGGATCTGCAGTCGGGCGACCGTTCTGGTCACGATCCCAGCACCCTGCCCCTGACAGCGGGCACCAGGCCAGCCCACAAACACCAACCCAACCCGTTGTGTGCGTTGGGACCACTCACGCTAGCTGGGTGCGCAGCCCCTTTATCTCCAGCTGCTGCTCCTGCACCTGCCGCTGCGCCACGCTCAGCTCAGCGCTGGCCGCCTTGATCATGCTCTGCCGCGCAACCAGCTGCTGCACCGCCGACGGCGGCCCGTTGCCCGACGGAACTTGCAGCGTGCCGTTTGTCGCCGCCACGGTGGCGCTGCCGTTCAGGCCGCCGTTCAGGCCGCCGTTCAGGCCGCCGTTCAGGCCGCCGTTCAGGCCGCCGTTGCTGCTGCCGCTGCTGCTGCTGCCGTTGATCGCCGCGCCCGCCTTGCCGTTGCTGCCGTTGATCTTGGGCGGGGCGGGGGCTGCGGCTGGCGGGGGCGGTTGGGCAGCCACCTTGGCTGTAGCCTTGTGCGGAGCAGGGACCAGGCGCTTGCTAGGGCGCCGCGCCGCGCCGCCCTGCTGTGGCCGCAGATCGTCCGCCACCACCATCTCCAGCAGCTCCACTGCTGCGGTACAAAGGGTGGGTGGGTGTTACAGGCCTTGCAAGAGGCGGAAGGCAGGGGGCCAAAGCGCCAAGCCGGGTCCTTGCGGGCGCGGGGGCGAGGTGCGGGCGCGGCGCTGACGCACGGCGGTGGGGCAGGGCACCCAATTGCGGCCCTGGCGCACCTTGCTGGGGCTGCTTGGTGTCTACGTTGGGTGAGCTGCCGTTGGAAGAGCTGTATACGACGCCAGGGCCCCTGCGCCGGATGGCGCGGGGCCTGGGGGTGGCCAGACGCCCCAGCTGGGCGTTGAACGCCGTCTGCATTGCTGCCACTGCGCGCTGGAGCGGTGGAAGGGCTGCCCGGCTAGCTCGCGGGGGCGACCGAGGGCTCGGGGGTCTTTCGGGGTGGGAGACGCGGGCCCTGGAGGGGCAGCCTCAGCGAGCTGTGCAGATCGCGCCACTCGACACCCCGCCCGTTCAATTTTGAGAGGCGCTCCATGTGCCCTGCTGTGCTGCGATTGGTTTAACAGGGCGCTGAGCGCGTGGGCCGCTTGCACCGCCAGGCACCCACTCCCAGCACCTCACGGTCACCCTTGCGCCCCTTGGGAGCTGCCACCGCAATTGCCCGCAGCCAAGAGCAGGTGGGCCGCGCCCCGCAGCCCTGCTGCCTGCCTTTTGCGCCATCCCGCTGCATGTGATCGCCTGCAGCACAGGCCAGGGCCACAGCCACGCCGCGCAGCCACAGCCTGGTGGCCGGCAGCCCTGCCGCCGCGGCGAACGGCAGCTGCCGCTCAACTGATCGCAGTGCCGGCCTTGCCTCATCCCATTCACATGCACAGGTTCATGCAGAGAGACACCACCCCTTCCCACACACAGTCCCACCTCAGAATGCGTGCCGTCAGCTGCACCACGGCAGCATGCCTGCTGGCGGCGCTACTGGCGTGCGCTGCCGCACCTGCTGCCGCTCAGCAGGTGGCTCCAGCCACCAATGTGATTGTGCACGATGGCACACACAAAATTCTGTGGGACCTGGCTTACGGTACGCAAAACTGGGTATCGTTTAATGAAAGGGAAAGGCGGCAGCAGAGTGGGTTGTGTGCTGGTTTGAGGCAGCGGCGGCCGCGCTGGCTGGCCCCCCATCTCCTGCTCGTTGGCACTGGGCCTTGCAAACCTTCCTTCGTTCGGCAGCACATGCGGACTTATATCCCACCCTGCCCCACTGACACCCCTCCCACCCTCTGACTTCCTGAGCGCTCCCCTGCAGTGCCCTATGAGCGCCTGCAAGCGCGGTGCGGCGAGCTGGTGCAGTTCCGCTGGAGCGACCCCAGCAGCGGCAGCGGTGGCGAGGGCCAGACGGTCGCGCTGCTCAACGCCACCTCCAGCGAAGACGCACTGGGTGAGTAGGCTATCAGGTCATCATCTATACATTGCTGCCGAAATGGCCCGCTGCTGAGCGCCACCTCCAGCGCAGACGCGCTGGGTGAGATGGTGGCTGCCTGTGCGTTGCTGCTGGTTATTGCCTTGCATTGCTGCTGAAAGCGGCCGTGCAGCTGGGCTTCTGTGTTGCGCTGCTGAACGCCGCCTTAGCTAAAGACGCGCTGGGTGAGTGGGCCACTGGGTCACTGTCTTTGCGTTGCTGCCGAAACGGGTCGTGCAGCTGGGCTGCTGTGTTGCGCTGCTGAATGCCACCTCCGGCAAACATGCCCTGGGTGAGCTGGTGGCTGCCGTTCCGATGCTGCTGGTCATAGACTGTGCGTTGCTCCTGGTTGCTGCCTTTTGCATTGCGGCTGAAAGCGGGTTGTGCAGCTGTGCTGCCGCTGGCATGCGCTGTGTGGAGCGGCCGCAGTGCCTAGCCGGGCCCTCATGCGCACGCATCATGTCCAGATTCGTGCCTGCAAACGTATGCTGTCGCTCTTGCCTCTCCTCCAGGATGCCGCGGGCAGCATTGATAGCCTTGAGATCCGCCAACTCTGCTCTCCATCCATCCACCTGTGCAGCTCGCTGCGCGGAAGCGGAGCCCCTGACGTTGCCCACCCCCACGGGAGAGTTCACTGAGGAGCTGCTGACTGAGGTGTGTTAGATTTTACTGTATCCCTTATGAGTGCTTTGAGTGATCANTAAATGGATCTGCCNACCCCCACTGGGGAGTTCCGCATTGCCTGTTTCTCCTGTGTAACTTATAANGCCCCCGACTGCCGATCCTTAGATTCCCAAACCCACAGGTACAATGACTTGATTTTCTCTCAGGGCACCTACTACTTTGTGGAGCCCTTCAACGGCGACCTATTTCCTTAAACGTGTTTCCATCCATCTTCTTCCTCCTCCTTGTGATCAGGGCACCTACTACTTTGTGGAGCCGACCAACTGCGACCGCGGCCAGATCTTGGTGGTGGAGGTGACCTGCGCTCCGCAGCCCGAGCCCACGGGTGAGCTGCCTTTGCACAAGTGGCAGAGCGAAGTTGCATGCGGGGATGTGAGGACCGCTGATGTTGCGCAAGCCTGGACGCTGTACCATTTCACGAGAGCAGCGCTGCTGGCGCCATGCAACCATGCCGCAAGTCTCTGAGGATTGATGTTGACAATACGCTCCTCTCCCGCCCTCGCTCCTCTGCACAGAGGAGGTTTCGGCCAGCGGCACCGGCGGCGGCGACGGCCGGCCGCGGGGCTGGAGCCGCGGAGGCACTGATGTCTCCACCGCACGGGCAAATGCTGCGGCACGGGCGGGCGCTGCTGCCGTGGGCGCCCCTGCGCCCGCACCTGCCGCAGGCGAGGCTGTTGCTGACGGCGCTGTGGCGGCTGCCCCTGCCCCCAGCCCTGCTGCTGCTGCTTGAACGAGGCGTGCTCGTGCAGTATTCAAACAATGAAAGGCATCATGCCTGCAATACCCATGCTACCCTTGAGTGCTGCTGGTTGATTGATGCTGGCTGCCGATTGCTCAGCTGGTCGCCTGCTGTGGCAGGCTCGCATGGCACTCCCTTTTGGTGCCGGCTGGCCCGCAACTGCTGCCTGCAAACTCTTCCTGCTGTGTTATGCTCTGCTCCCTTGCTCTCCACACTTCCATGACACGTGCTTGAATAATTACGCTCTGCTGCCGCTTTCGCTGCTGCCGCTGTCGCCGCTGCTGCTGCTCTGCCCAAAGGGGCCACAAGGGCGAGGCGCCGGCAAGGCAGCCGCTGCACCCTTCTGCTTGACTTTCCTTTTCCTCGCTTTGCGCATTTGCTAGGCCAGGCCTTTGCTTTCCCTTCTCTCAACATTTGCTAGGGCAGACCTCGTAGCTCAATTGCAGTCCTGCATTACATCTTGGCCCTGTAAAGCGCCGCCAAGCAAGCGCAAGTGAGTCGACGCTTCACGTTCAACCTGCCAGCAGGAAGCAGCGCGATCCTGTTGCCGCTAAGGGTGACCAACTGCACAACAGCTGGTCCAAGGCTGCCAGCCGCTGCGTTGCCGCCCTGCCGCCCCACGCCGCACGAGCGGCACGCTGCACTGCGACCAGGCATCATCGCCAGTGCCACCGTGGGTGTGCTTTCAGGCGGCCGCGCTGMYKTSGGGNCTNTSCNTGT
>JADXDR010000042.1:37389-49949 GCA_025026875.1 Chlorella ohadii | reverse complement strand
GYMKNGGCTTGCTGTGGGTCTGCTTTCAGGCGGCCGCGCCGCCGCCGGGCTTGATGAACCAGCTCAGGATCCAGCGGCCCCAGCTGACCCACGTCTGGGCCTTGGTGAGCCAGCCTAGGTAGGCCCAGCTGATGTACTTGGTGCCCGCCCTGCATTCGGAGACGGCAGTGGTCGTTCAGCAGCCAACGGGTGGCTGTCCAGTGGTGCGCTGCTCAACACTTGGGCTCTTTGGTCAAAACCTAGGGTGCGGCTGGGCCTGCTCCCCTGGCAAAGCAGAAGTGCCATGCTGCCCATGGCGCTGCTGCCTGCCCGGCAGGCTGCTGCCGGTGTGTCTAGCATCCAATGTGCTGAACGGCACCCTGTCACCCCGCCTGCCGACCGGCCAGCCCTTCTGCCTCACCAGATGAGCACCGGGCTGCTCCACACGAGTAGGCGGTAGGCGAAGCGCGCCAGCGGCACAGCCACCGTCCACGCCGCCTTGGCCATGCCTGCGGGGTTGACAGGGGCAGGCAGGGAGTTGAGGAGGCACAGCGGGATGTGCACGAAAGCTCGGCGGCACACGACTTGCCGTGGACTGCTTGCGCTGCCACTCCCGGTTTGCTGGCCTCCAGGCTCAGTAGCATGCATGCTGCTCGGGGTGCTGAACCGGCACCAAGCTCAAACTGCCCGTCGTCAGCCGGCAGCTCTCTAACGATAGCAAACCGCCGCCAGCTGCTCCCACTGCCAGGTTGGCCCACTCACCCACTGCCAGCATGGCTGCCGGCTGCAGCGGGGCGGGCACCCAGCTGGTGGAGCCCTCCAGGGCTCCCTTGGAGGTGGCGGGCTGGGGGATGGGGTTTGGAGCGGCGGCAGCCGCACGCGCCGCTTCGTCGAGAGGCGACGGCGGCGGCGGCCCTGCCGGCTCCGCCGCTGTGTAGTCGGGCCTGGTGGGCGGCGGCCCGTGGCTGCTGCCTCGCTTGGACATGGCAGCTGGCGGCGTGGAAGGGCGGCGAGGCGCGGAAGAGGCGCTTCCAGCGAGCAGGCGCTGGGGCCGAGTTGCAGGCGCAGGGAGAGAGAGCTGGGGGCGGTGGGCTAGGTGCATCCAGATGCCAGGAGTGTGTAGAAGTCGAACGAAGAGCGGCTGCCGCCTGCCAGCATGAAGTGCCCGGCCGCCGCCGACTAGCCGGCCCTCCTTCGCGCCGGCTTCCACCGACCCGCTCTACCACCAGTTGCCTACAATGCATCACACATGCTAAGACGCACACACATGATAAGATGAATGAGTGGTGATCAAATTCAACAAATAGCAGGTTCGTTCACACACACTGGTGTGCCGTTATGTGCCGGCCATGCAGCCGTGCATGGGGCGCCGCGCCGCTGATGGCAGAAGAGCGGCAGGCCGGCCGTCGAGCATTGAGCAGCCGTCAACCAGTCTGGTCAAACCGCGGTCAAACGGTCATTTGTCCACCTCCACATCACGCTCCTCCTTGTTCCACTGGTTCTGGCCGCCGTCAACCACCTGCAGGCAATTAACGGAGAAGCCACTTGGGTGTGTATTGCACTTGCACTTGCTAAGCTTCGCACAGCAGCAGGCGCACACATATGGGCTGAGGACATTGCACAGCCTCCGCTGCCTGTTCAGCCAGGCTCCCAGACAGGCCCCAGCAGCCTCACCTTGATGTTTTTGAAGCCCGCCTGCACCAGCTCGTACGCCGCAGTGAGGGAGCGCGACTGCCGCCCAAACTCGGAGGGTCCCGTGGGCTGCAGCGTGCCGCCGATGTTGCAGACCAGGATGAGGCCGTTCTTCCTGGGGCAGGCCGCCACCACCTGCAGAACCGGTCACAGCGCAAAGGAGGCTGTGACTGTGTGCAGTGCAGGTGCCGATGTTGCACGCCGCGCCATACTTTGAGGCAAGGCGGCGTGCGAGCTGAGCGAGCCTGCTGCAAACCCCTGTTGCAAACCAGCTGAATGCCAGCGCACCGCCTCAAGGAAGGCGTGGTTCACATTTGTGCCGCTCGCATGCCACCCGCTCCTGGCCACAATTGCAAGCCGCCTTCCTGGNCTGGTCACGATGCAACAAAAGAAGCGAGTGCAGGCTATCAAATTTCAAGTTNAGACTACCAGCGCACCTCCTCAAGGAAGNTGGGGTTGGCCTCGGTGCCAGGCACTCCAAACAGAGCAAAGCCGACGCGGCGGGCGATGCGCGCGGGGTCCCAGCCTGCGGCAGCAGGGCGTGGCGGGTGTGTTGGTTCCACGGCAGGCAGGCAGAATTTGCCAAGCGTTGCAGGCTTGCATTGTACCCATTCAGCGCTCCTGCTCCCGTGCAGCAGCGCAGACTGTGCGCCCCATTTGCAGCACGCCACGCACCGGTGATTGGCCGGTAGAACTCGCAGTTGACTGCCCCCGGGATGCGGCCGCGCTTGAACTCGTTTGCAGGGCGCACATCAACCACCACGGCGCCCTTGTTGGCGGCAGCCTCCGCCTGCACACATGTAATAAGCAAAGCTTGCTGGATCAGCTGCCCGATGATCGCTCCTACGCCACGTTTCCAGGCACTGTGCCACGCTTGCTATGCACTACGTCTGGAGCCGAGGCAGCCAGCAGCAACTCAGCAGCGCACAAACGAAAGGCGCCCCGCAGAGCTGGGCTGGGCACCTGCCAATGCAAGCCACAAGCATCCGCGCCAGCAACCGCAAACGTGCGCAAGCAAGCAGATGAGCGGCAGCACCACATTTGTTTGGCTGCACCTGAGCAGTGCTGATGAAGCTGATTCCCTGCTTCTTCAGCTCCTTGCTGATGATCTCCCAGGCCTGCAGTTGACAATCAAATCAAATGGCAGAAACAAGTTGCTGAAAACAGAATGCAAAAGTCTGCGACTTCAGCTCCTGCTGACGGCCCTCAAAACCTGCGGAACCAAGGGCAGCAGGGAAGCGCTGCTCTGTATTCAAGCGGTGCGACCATTCTGCTGCACAACCACCACAAAGCTGAAAGTTCCTGTCCACCACAACACTGGAGGCAGGTGTTACGTCACCTGCCCAAACCAGGCTCACCTTGGGCGACGTGGGCCGCATGCCAGCAATCTCCAGCCCGCTGGTCGCGCTCTCGGTCTTCACAACTGCCCGCACCGGCAGGGCCGCCGCTGCCCGCCGCCGCAGCTGCCTGCAGCAGGTGGAGCGTCGATCACAGATCGCGTGAGCGGCGGCTCAGTGATAGTCAGGAGGCTTGAGCAGCTGGGTGGGCTAGCAGGCAGCAGGCGGCAGCGGCGGCAGGCAGCGGCGGCGGCGGGAGGGCGGTCCGCCCAGGCTGGCGGCCAGCACCGCTGCTTCATGAGCTGCATTCTCGCCGACAAACCTGCGGGGCTGGCTGCTGGTGAAGGTCCTGCAGCCAGCCGGCCGAGTGCAGGGCTGCGCGATCGCGAGCTGCATGCTGGCCCTCCTGTGCCCCTCCAAGATCTTCTTCGCAATGTGCGGACAGTGATGCTGAAGCGCAGCTCGCGTTTGCAAGACTCTGCAGGGCTGCATGATCCGCCACGTTGCATTGGGGCGGTGGAGCATCTTCCACCGCGCTTAGGACCGGCCGCGATCGCTTCCCAAGCTTGTGCAGCACCTCCTGGCAGCCTGCAAGTGTCCCCCCTACTGCACGCCGCGCAACTTTTGCCCTAAGCAGCGATGGCAACGCCTCGGAGGCTCTTGATATCTGTCGACAACAGCGACGCTTCAGAAGCTGCAGTGAAATGGGTCATGGCCAACCGTGAGTGAACATGAGGTCGTTCTGGCGCCCTGGCGCACCCCTGAGCCGCCCCGCGCTCCTGTATGTGGGATGCTGCCTCACAAGTTTCGGTGATGCTGCGCCGACACTGCACACGCTCGCCCTTGGTCCTGGCCGCTCCGGCGCCGCTGCCGCCACGATGGGAGCTGCCCTGCTGCAATTTCAAACCATCTGGCTGATCCGCCGGCCTCACACAGCCACAAAAAAGTAGTGCGGGTATCAAAATGCCGCACTGCCTCCAAATGACTTGCACCGTCTCCCTACCTCTCCCCCTTCCCGGCATGTCGGTGAGCAGTTTACCACGAAGGCGATGAGGTGCACCTGGTGCACGTGATCCCGCGGCTGCAGCTGGCTGCCACCTACGGCGCGCCGCCCGTCGACTTCCTGCCATTCCAGGTGCGGGGCTGATTGACGACGAGGCACGGTTGTGCTGTGAGGGATGCACAACGGCAGACGGCCGATAGCAGCCCGAACCTGAGCGGGACGCTTCTCTCGCCCACCCGCCCACCACCTGCACTCTTGTGATGCAGGACCCCGCAGCCTATGAACAGCTCATAAAGACCGCAGAAGACTTTATCGCCAAGCGGGCACTCACGCACGTGGGCAACATCACGCCGCAGCCTGTGGTGCACATTGTGAAGGTGTGCTGCTGCTTGTGGCGGTGTGCTGTGTGCCTGCTGCACTAGCTGCGCTGCTATGAGAGTTTCCAGTTAGCCTGTGGCACCATGGCTGTGCTGGGTGGGAGCTTGCATGTGCTGGCATGTGCTTGCTGGGTGCACAGCTATTGAAGTCTGCAGTACGCACCTGGCACCGGTGGTAATTGAGGGGTGGCTTTGCTGCAGTACGGGGTCGAGGCGTTGATTGATGGTGCGCAGTATGGCCTAAACTCCTACTCTATCGATCTATTGATTTGCGCAGTACGAGATTGACACCGACTCGATCGGCAACGTGGTGTGCAAGAAGGCTGAAGAGCTGGAGGCGGCGGTGACTGTGCTGGCGCGGCACAGGCAAGCTGCTTTGATTGATCAATTGATTGATGTTCGGAGCACCTTGTGCGCCTGGCTTTGGGTTACCGTATGCATCGTTTTAGATGCGACGTCACTGGGAAAGCCGCTTGACAGCCGTTTGTCGCTCCCCTTCTGCCTCCCCCTGCAGCAAGTCAAAGCTGCAAGAGTTCTTTTTGGGGTGAGTTTGGAACCTCGGCTTTAATTGCGAACTGGTTTTCTGGTGCAGTGGGTTTCACTGAGTCTGTGCAGGGGGCAAAGTGCCGCATGCGGCTGCTCAGGCTGAAACCTGGCGGCTGCACCAAGGGGTGCAGCATTGCTGCTGATGCTGATGCTGATGCTGATGCCACACTTCTTTGAAGCGCCGCCTGCTGACTCCTGACCGTCCGCCGCTGCGCTGCAGGTCCGTTAGCAACTTCTGCGTGCACCACTGCAAGCGCCCGGTGCTGGTGCACAGCGGCTGAGCAGCAGGCAGCGGGCGTGGCCACCCACACTGCTTATGCCTGGAGCACAGCGGCAGGCACGGCCGCCCCCACTGCTTGTGCCAGGAGGCACGCTCACCTGGACGCTGCCTCTAGTCTAGTGTAGCATTGCAACCTTACTGCTGTATCATGTCCGTGCTGTGGGCGCTCACTATGTCCAGTGCTGCGCCCTGCATTGGCATCACCTCGACCTCAACCACGTGCCTTTGGCAACCGCAACAGGAAGCTGTGTAATGATCAAAAGTAGGAGAGACAGAAGTAGCACTTGGAGCGTTGGTGCTGAGCTGCCTGGAGAGAAGATTCAAAGTGCAGTCAGGGACGGCGGCGCCGGCCTTGGCGGCGGCCGCCGCCTTGGCGACGGCGGCGAGGCGCAGAGACACAGAAGTGTGGCAGTTAGGCAGCTGGCTGAAACCATTGGATCGCCTTGCAAGTTCAAATTCGAGTGCTCTGGCAGCGGTCAAGGCTGCAGTGCGCTCGGGACGCTCAATGGCGACAGCGCAGCACAGCAGGGCGCCATCGGCAGCTCCAGTGGCGCAATGGGCAACCCTGAACTATCTGCAGAGCTGATCAAGCGCGATCTGCGGCTCAGCGTCACTGCCGCGCCTGCAGCCGGTCCGCTCTCCTTGCCCAGCACCCCATCGCGCGCCTGATCGGTAAGGCTAGCATGCAGGTCGTATTCAATGCACAGTTGTGGCCACGCTCACAGCACCCGTGCACCGCCGCCGCCGCCGTCGCCGCTGCCGCCTCGTCACTGCCGCCTCACCAGCTGCAGCTCCTCGCCACCGCCGCAGCCATGGCCGGCCTCCAGCCTGTTGTGGAGCTGGCCTGTGATGCGCAGTGCGACCTGGGAGAGTCGCCCATCTGGGACGAGCGCAACGGCGGCCGCCTGTACTTTGTAGTGAGCTGCTAAGCTGCCTAGCAATGCGGGCCACTCGTGCCTTGCTGCACGTGTTCTGCCCTGGGCGACATTGGCGCTACCGCGTCGACACGGCTGCCTCCATGCTCAGCGTCCTGTACCTTGCAAAGCAGCATGATTTCCTTTCCCGCACACAGGACATCAATGGCATGCGCATCGATTTGATGAACCCGTCTAGCAGCAGCTGGCTGCCAAGCTCTCTCTCAGTTGATCCTCCTAACTGTGCTGCAACTGTTTGCCCTCTCCCAGGACATCAACGGCAAGCGCATTCACGTGTACGAGGCGTCCAGCGGCGGCCACCGCACCATCCAGCTGGAGCAGCCCATCGGCTGCATCGTGCCCACCTCCAACCCAGACGTCCTGCTGGCGGCGCTGGAGGTGAGGTTGGCAAAACCAAACTCAACAAGCAGTACATGGTAGCTGTATCTGGAAAATGTTCAGTTCAGACGTCCTGCTGGCAGTGCTGGAAACAAGCTTTCTATGTATGGCCCTGAGGGGCCACAGAGGCAGGTAAGGCAGGGCGCTGCCAACCCACACACACAGCAGGTACAGCTGGATGTGCGCGTGCAGCCATCGCTGTGCATGAGAGCTGCCATTGGAGCTGAGCACCACACCCAGGCTGCTGCCCTTGCTGCCACACCAGTTGTACTGCAAGGCTTAGCTGCCTTGTTGCTCCCTGTCGCAGCGTGATGTTGTGGAGGTGAATGTCACCGCCGGCACTACAGGGCGCGTGCTGGCTACAACACCTGAGGAGCATGGCACCGGTGGGTGGGCTGGCTGCTGAGCGGGTCTTGCAGTGGGAACAGCRGGAAAAGATGCAAGCCCTAAGAACGCTCAGCGCAAGGTGCTACTAGCCACCTCCCCGCCCACCCCGCGCTGCTGCTGCATCCTGCTCCCGCCTACAGAGCCGGCACGGCGTTTCAATGACGGCAAGGTGTCGCCTCAGGGCAGCCTGCTGGTGGGGCGCATGCACGCCAAGTGGCGGGACGGCGAGCGGGGGCGGCTGTACCGCCTGGACCCCGGCAGCAGGTGACTTGATGATAGGGTTGAAATAAAAGAATGCTTCAACTGCAGTGAGCTGAAGGAGGTGACGGCCCCTCGTCTCTGCGCCCGGCTTTCCCATCCACGCAGCTAATGTGCAATGCACCTTTCACAAGGGCGCTGTCTCTGCATCCACTGCAGCGAGCTGAAGGAGGTGATGGCTCCCGCGGAGGTGCAGCTGCCCAACGGCATGGCGTGGCGGGAGGGCAGCGCGCTCGTCTACTTTGTTGACTCTGGGGAGGAGAGCATCACTGAGTATGCAACCGATGAGCAGGTGGGTCCACCTGGTTGGTTTCTGGCTGGGGCGAGGCCTTGGTGGCTGCTACAACCCGCTCTCTCCCTGATTGGCCAGTGTGCTCGGAGCCTCCTTAGCGAAACAGCCTGCTGGCCCCTGCTGCAGCAACTTTGGATGCTGCACTGCCTTCTTGATTGCCCCCTGCCTCATTCCATTCCTGCAGGGTATCCCGCGCCGCGGGCCAGAGGGCAAGCTGCTGGGCCGCGCTGTGGTCCACGCACCCAGCGGGCACAAGGCGGTGCCAGATGGCATGACAATTGATGCAGGTGGGTGGGTGCGCAGGGGCACACGCACTGAGGGGGGCAGCTGCAGCCTGCGGGCATGCGCCATGCCTACATTGTAACTTTGTTTATTTTTTCCGCCGACTGCAGACCAATCAACTGCCTTGTTTATCGCACCACTGCAGATGGCAACCTGTGGGTGGCTATTGGCGAGAGCGGCAGCGTGGTGTGCTACAGCGCTGCCACAGGTTAGGAGCTGCCAGAGGTTAACCGCATGAAGAAACGAGCTGGAGGGGTTGAGCAAGTCCCCGCTTACAGATGTGGGTCCCAGAGTGAGTGGCTGCACAGCTATGCCGTGCCCATCTGCTTCTGCATGCCCCGCACCAGGCCTGCCTCCCCACACTTCAATGCAGGCGAGGAGCTGCACCGCGTGGTGCTGCCGGTGAAGCGGCCCACCGCCTGCACATTTGGCGGGGACCAGCTGCAGCACCTGTATGTCACTACACGGGTGGAAACAGGTGGGCGGGTGCAGCGGGGATGCTTCGCCTGCGTTGTGCCTGCTTGCTGGAAAATTTTAGAGCTGCTGCTTGCCGGGGCTGGGCGTTCTGCTGCCATGTGACGAGCGTGCCAGCTTGCTTCTGTGCCGCAGGCGAGGGCGCCTCGGCACACCACGGCGGGCTGTTCAGGGTCACAATCCCGGGGGTCAAGGGAGCGGCGCCAGCCTACAAGTACCCACTTTGATTTTTTTGTATATCTTCAGCAGATGTAAAGCACCTCACCCACGACTGGTCACCAGAGCAGGTGGCCGACGGAAGAGAGTGGTGAAGACGGCCGCAGCGGCTCGTGCGGCACAAAGCCGCTCGCATGTGGGTCACCCGGTGCCTTGGCGCATTGTCACAGCGTCGCGGCGACCTCTTGTGTCTTATTTGAGTCGTTAAAACCCGCCTTGGCGGCAGGGCGGGCCAGCGACAAACAAACCGGCCTGGCCTCACGAGGCGCAGCCACCGCCCGGCAGCGCTCTCCCACGAGTCGGCCCGCCCGTCACCTAGCGGCTCAGCACCCCAGCGGCCGCAGGCGCCGCCCGTGGCATGGCGGACAAGCAGCGGCGACGGCGGCGAGAAGCGCCGTCCGCGCTAGCTGACGCCCTTGGGAGCCATGCCGCCACAGCGGGGGCGCAGCGACAGCAGGCCCTAGCGCGAGCGGCGAGCCTGCTCAAGATGAAGCCAAAAATGACCTCGGCGCGGGGCGGCGTCTCGTCCTTCGGCGGCCCAGCTGCTCCGCCACCAGCCGCTGCGGCGTCTGCCGACCCGCCACCGCCAGCTCCCAGGCACACCGCTGCTCGTGGCCCTGGCCTTGGCGCAGCAGAAGTGCAGCAGAGTGTCCGCGGCGGCAGCACCCACGTGCAGTCGCAGCGGGTAGGCACCCG
Source organism: Chlorella ohadii (assembly GCA_025026875.1). Taxonomy (NCBI): domain Eukaryota; kingdom Viridiplantae; phylum Chlorophyta; class Trebouxiophyceae; order Chlorellales; family Chlorellaceae; genus Chlorella; species Chlorella ohadii. The sequence continues at coordinate 40,817 of JADXDR010000042.1, read as the reverse complement.
TGCGGCCAGCCACCCGCCCCAGCAGCAGCCGGCGGTCAGCACCCACAGCAGTGCCGATGCGGCAGACCATGCAGCAGATGGCCAGACCTCTGGCCAGGTGTCTGGGCATGCAGGAGGGGCGCTGGCGGCCCTACCAACTGCAGCGGCACAGCAGCATTGGGGCGGCACAGCAGACCCTGGCAGCTACTTTGCGCAGGCGCGGTCCTTTCTGCAGCAGCTTGCGGCCAGCAGGAACGGACTGGGGTGAGTTGGGCGAGGAGGACAGGTCAGCATAATATGGGACAGCAGGCCTGTTCTGTTTAGGGCGCAGAAGATGGAAAGGCTCACAATGGCCGGCCGGCCAGCGATGAAGTGCACTTCATGAGTGACGAGGCTGCTCACTGCTTCCTGCTGCAGGGCTGAAGCGCTTGCGGCAGCGCCAGAGCTGCTGCTGCAGAAGCTCGATGGGCGGATAGAAGGGCTGCCCGGGGTGCAGCAGCAGCAGCAGGTGCAGCAGCCAAAGGCCATCAGCCAGCCGCAGCAGGCTCTGAGCCGACGGCCCGCTCTTGCTCCTGCCAACACTCAGCGGGTGTCGGGCGGAAGCTGCATGGGCGCCGCTTCCCTGCTCACCAAGCAGCCCCAGCAGGCCAGCCGAGGCATGTGGCCGCTGCTTGGAGATGGACAGCGGCAGAACGGCAAGGCTGGCAAGCCGTCGGGCAGCACCACGCGCTTCCCACCCATTAGCTTGCAACCCAGAGGAAGCGCTGAGCCTCTGTCAGGCGGCAGCTTGCTGCGGCAGGCCAGCCTGCTGGGCGGCAGCTTTGGAGGGGCTGGTGGCAGCAGCGGAGCGGCAGGCCGCCTACAGCTACAGCAGCAGCCGTCTGCTGGCTTTGCTGGCCCTGGCAGCTGGGGCTTGGACGCAGAAGCGGAGGAGGAGAAGGGCCCAGCAGCCAACTTGGTGGGCTGCAGCCCGCAGTATGGGCTGCCTGGGCCCTCAACGCAGCTGGTGGGCGGCAGCGGCGGCGACACCGGCTTGCAGGCCTGGCAGGCTGGAGGCACAGATGCAAACATAGACAGGCTGTTTGCGCGCAGCAGCGGCGGGGGCAGGGGGCAGGGGGCTACCGGCCGGCAGGGCGGTCACGAGGGAATGGGGCTGCCTCTGGGGCAGCTGGGAGCAGCGGATGACAACGAGCTGGAACGATTGTTCCCTGCGGGCAAGCGGCAGCGGCTGGGGCAGCAGGGGMAGCAGGGGCAGCAGGAGGGCGGAGCTTTAGATGAGCCAGAGCTCAGCTGGTGGGGTGAGCAGCCTGAGCAGGCACAGGCAGATGCCGCAGGGTGGGGCAGCCGGGCTGGTGGCGGCCCTTCCCCCAGCGGCGATTTCGGCATGCAGCAGGATGAGCCTTGKCAGCTGCTGCCACGTGGTCTGCAGCGAGGCTGGGACCAGCAAGGCCGGGCTGCGCCTGCTCTGCCACCACAGCGGCTGTGGCAGCGTGAGGCGGCAGTGCAGCAGGGAKCTGGACAGCCACCGCAGCAGCAGCAACAGGACGACCTGCTTACAGCAGAGCCACTGCCTGCCTTTCTGGCACCCTCGCCAACAGCGCAGCAGAGGCAGCAGGCACATGACTGGGAGGCGGATGGGCTGGCCGGAGGCTTTGGGGGCAGCTGGGAAGCAGCAAGCAGCGACAGCGATGACCTGCCGGACTTCTCTTTCTGACCGATTTCACCTGGTATTCAGTGCACACCTCGTTGGATATGCCCCACAGTTTACAGGCATGTGATGCAGCAGCAACTGGTGCTGGGAGTGAATGAGGCCCACAGAAACCCTCGGGATGTAGCTAGCCAGGCGTGAGACGCAGAGGGGCACTGGCGAGGTGCATGAACGATTGCAGATCCGTTTTTGGAGGGCCGCCTGAGTTTTTGGTTTGCAAAAAGCGCTCAGGCCGCATCAAATGTGGGCAGGACGACACAAGATGCCCAGAACAGCCCCAGCGGGTGGTAATGTGTGTGAAGCACATCAGAGAGAGATGGAGCGAAAGGAGAAGCGAGCGGCAGAGCAGGAGGGACGGTCGGGGGAGTAAAGAGCAGCAGGTGGGGGCAGCCGGCACCACCACCGCGGTCAGTGGGCAGTCAGAGTTAGGGGGCTGGCACCCGCCTGCCGCCATACTTTGGCTAGGCAGTGCGGGCGCAGCCCCGGGTAAACTAGCGGGGTTCGTGGGGAGGGAAAAGGAGTTTGGTCGAGAGAGCGAAAGTATGTATATGATTCATGCGCTGGCTGGTGAGGGAACGGCAGGGAATTGCACCCAAGTGTGCGGGCAGTGGACAGTGGCTGGGGGTTGATTGCACAGCAGGAGAATGATACAGCAGGGAGGGGAGGAGGGTTGGACAGGGAACAAGGGCAGCAGGGTGCGCACGCGCCGTGAGCTCAGCACACGGCCGCTCAACAGCGCAGCGCGGGCAGCCGCCGGGCTGTGAGCTTCTCAGCAGAACAGCGGTACAGATCTGGGCTTGCCGCCGTTGGCCCCTGAGTGCAGGCCGCCGTTGCGGCCGCCGTTCAGGCGGGTGGCAGCAGCAAAGAGCTCCTCTTTCAGGGACAGCAGGCTGCGGCAGAGCGGGGGGAAGCAGCGGGTGAGGCAGTGCCACACCACACAAGCGGTACTCGGCATGACASTTGCTGAGCCAGCAAGTTGCAGTTGTGCTTGTCAAGCACAGCTCAGAAACAGGCTGCCTCGAGACCACTTTCAACCTTGCCGCTCCAACAGCCCTGCGGCCTCATAAGCACGATCCCTTCCTGCCCCTAGCTGGGCTCMCCTGGGCCGGTGGCTGARGCCGTTCATCCCAAAGCCGTTGGGCAGACCGGTGGGCGGYTTGGCTGGGCTGCCCGCCACGCCGCCGTTGGCGCCAGCACCCAGGCYGCCCAGCGGCCCTGCCGAGCCAAAGCTGGGCATGCTGGCGGCGGCGGGCGGCTGCCCGCCCGCCGCTGCGTTGAGGGCGCCCAGGATGGGGCCAAACAGCTTAGTGGCAGTGGCCAGGCTGCCCAGAGAGCCGCTGCAGGCGGGGCTGCTGAAGCTGCGGTGGTAGGCGGCAGCTGGGCCGCTGGTGAAGTGCGTGCGACCCAGGGCAGCACTGGCCGAGTGGCTGCGCCCGACCGCCCGGCCGCTGCCGGGCTGGCGGGTTGGCAGCGGGCCCAGGCCGTCTGCTGCCTCTGCATGCTCCGCCTGCTGGCGGTGGAAGTGGTGGCGGTGCTGCTGGGGGTAGTGCTCAGGCACGCTGTGCACGGTGTGCTTGTGCACCCGCCCGCCCGCCACGCCCAGCAAGCCGCCCTGGATGCCGCGCCGCCGGCCGTTGACCCCGCTGCCGCCGCCGCTGTGGTGGCGCTCCGCTGAGTGGCCGCGCGGCGTGTGCGCTGCGTGCGCTGCGTGTGCCCGGTGGCCATGGGGGTGGCTGTGGTC
>JADXDR010000042.1:14864-28475 GCA_025026875.1 Chlorella ohadii | reverse complement strand
GTGCTGCTGCCGCTTGATCGTCCGCCCCTCTGCCACCGCTTGCTGCATTGTGGCTGCTGACTTGCTGTGCCTTCGCCTCTGCTGCTGACTTGCTGTGCCTTCGCCACTTGCAGGTGCGTACGACAGCCTGGCGCGGCTGCGCGGCGGCTGCAACCTGATGGTGGTCACCTCGCGGCAGCACTGCATCCAGGAGCCCACGCTGGAGTGGCTGGAGCGACACTTCCCCCAGGTGGGCTGACTTGGGCTGCAATACTGCTGTGCAATTTGCTGTGGGTGGGTTGGTGCAACCAGCAGACCACGCTGGAGTGGCTGGAGCGTCATTTCCCGCAGGTGGGTTGCAGCTGTGTGCTTCTAGAAAGCACTCTTGAGCAAGCAGATATATAAACTGCTGATGGCCGCACCGCCTGCTGCAGGTCGTTGCCTGCAGGGGTTGCCGGCCAGCGCAGCGCTGGTCGCTTCGGCAGCAGCATGCTTGCCCAGCACTGGTTGCAGTCTCGGCCCACCACCCCCGCTTTGCGAACTCCTGCTGCAGATCTTCAGCGAGGTGCACTTTGGCAACCACTTTGCGCTGGAGGGCGCCAGCCGCAAGAAGAGCGAGATCTGCAGGTGTGTAGGGTGGACATTGCTGCTGTAAAGAGGGGCTGGTTGCAAGGCAAGCGGCTTTGGCAATTGCTTTGCCCCGAAGCCGCAAGAAGAGCGAGATCTGCAGGTGCGCTTTTGTGGATGCTGGTGCGGTGTGTGGTATGGCGCTGTGCGTCCGTGTGCCTGCCTGCTTGCAAGTGCAAGGTCTGCAGGTGTGCGCCTGGGGCTGTAATTCACGGCTGCAAATGTGCCGCTCGCTGCGCAAGTGCGAGGTCTGCTGACGGCGTGCAATGCAGCAAAGCTTGACATGCGCTGCTGCGGCTTATCCTTCCTTGCTGTCTGCAGGGCCATCGGCGCCGAGGTGCTCATTGACGACAACCCGAGCTACGCGGTGGAGTGCGCGCAGGCGGGCATCCACGTGAGTGGCGGACTATGGATCGCCAGTTCAGCCGCTTGCAATGCTGGATTGCTTGCCGCTTGGAAGCATCCGGACTGTGTGTTTGCCCCAAAGTTGTGCTGGCTGGCCCGCGTTGCAATACTGCTGCGCGCTGCCTGCCGCAGCAGGTGCTGCTGAAACTGTTCCCCGTGCCATTTTCTCCACCTCATCAGTTCGTTTGATTCTCTTGCCGCAGGTGCTGCTGTACGACTGGGACCACGGCTACCCCTGGTCCAAGACGGCCGACGGCCCCGTGCACCCCCGCATCACTCGGTGAGCCTTTGAGAATTGGTTCTGCTGCTGCGCTCATTGCTGCAACTGCTGGTCCTGCTCCTGGTTCTGAGAGGCCCGATGGCTCCGTGCACCCTCGCATCTCGCGGTGAGCCTTTGAGGAATGCTGCTGCCCTCAGCTGCTGCTGCTGCCGCTGCTGCTACTGCTACTGCTGCTGCTGCTGCCGCCAAGTCTGGTTGGCCAGCCTGCACTGCCGCAGCCTGCAGGTGCTGCCTTGCTGGCCAGCAGGTGCAGGGCCCTCGTGCCTCTGCTGAGCTGGCTCCATGCCCCCTGCCCTTGTGCGTTTCTGCTACCCGTGTGCCTTGCCGCTGCTGATGTAACTCCTTCAACCATGCCCTTCTGCTTGCAGCGTGCGCGACTGGATGGAGGTTGAGCAGGTGCTGGGCGTGCTGGCGGCTCAGGCCCAGGCATGAGGCCCAGGCACAAGAGCATTCGCCTGCCCGCCAGCATGCTGCCCCTGCCGCCCCTGCCGTCCCTGCCAGACGCAGCGGCACAGCAGGCACCAGCGGCACAGCGACCTTGCCTCAACCAAGATTGCGGCGCACGCAAGCTGCCATGGATTGGCATGGCGGCAGCGCGGCCGCGCAGCATCGCACGACAGCAGCACCAGCCGCCGCCGCGACAGACCGCGGCCACACTGATTTTGACAGCCCAGCTTCAGAGCCAGGACCACCCAGCGCAGCCGACCCTAACAGGCAGCAGCCGGCGGCGCCCCAGCGCACGAGCGTCGACCCAAGTAGACTAGCACCCTAGCGCAGCAGCTGACTGACACTTTGCCGCCGCCCCCACAACTGCAGCGGAACTGTACACTTGACTGCCTGCATTGCGTGCCAGCGGGCGGCGGCCGCTGTGGTAATGTACAACGCCCCAGCCCCGCGGCCGCCCAGCACCCAGCACCCCACACCGCTCTTTTCTTGCCCACCGAATTGATCGTTTGCCAAACTCCCTGCACTCGGCGGCTGGGGATTCGAGCACTCGGGCGGGAGGGCGCTACCGCCCCCTGCCAGGCTGCTCGCACGAGCCCACAACCGCCGCCGCGTGCCCCTACGTGCTGTTCTTTTCAACAAAAATCTCCCTCCATGCTTCCCATGCCTTGCACCTCTACTCCACCTCGCTCTTCACTAGCCACCCCTTGAACCACCGCCCGCCTCCTCCTCTCTCCGCGAAGCAAACGTTGCAATTCTGCCCTTTGCTTTGCAATGTAAGCACCACTTGCAGTTGGTAAAGGAAGGAGTCAAGGCACTAGAAGCAACAAAGGCGGCTGGCTTCCTGCATTGAATGGGCGAGCGGCCCACTCGTTCGAGGCGCCGCAAAGCGCCACCAGCAGGCCACGGAAAATGCAGGCTCCTGGGAGGCCCCTGCTCATCTGTACTGCTCCTGCGCTTACCCCTTGTGTGATTCTGGGCTGCCACAGGCCTGGAGAGCGGCCCCAGCCGAAAGCCGGCGACCCAACTCACGTTTGCCGCAGCTCTAAAGGCCAGGACAGTCCTCCTCGCGCTTTCTGATCGATTCTATCTTAGCTCCCGCGGCGACAGCCGCTGCGACGCACCCGCTTCAAGGCGGCATGCCGCCCCTGCCGCTGCCGGTGCCGACAGCCCGGCAGGTAGCCGCCGGCACGRTGAGGCAGGAAGACCTGCACCGCGTCATTCTGCACTTGGATGTAAGTGCAACATGTTGTGAATGTGTTGCTTTCCAAAAGCACATCCGTAAGCCTGGCAGCAGCGCAAGCCGATGCCGCAAGCGCGCCTTCGTTGCTGCGACAGCCGGCTAAAAAGCTGCACTGACCCGCCTCGCTGCTTCCCCATCTCCTCCCGCTGTGCAGTTCGATTCGTACTACACGCAGGTGATCCCTCTGGACAGCTTTCTGGGGACCGTTTTGCATTCTGCCACCCGCCGGTCGGTTGCTGACCAACTCTAAACGGCTGCCTGCCATTTTCCGTTCATGCTCCCTGCTTTCTTTCTGGCCTCCTGACCTGGCAGGTGGAGATGAAGCGACTGGGCATCCCACCTGAAACACCCTGTGCGGTGCAGCAGTGGGAGGGCCTGATTGCGGGTGCGCTGCCGCTAGGTGTAGTGGGTGGTTGTGTGTTGCATTTGCAGCATGCACACGGGCCACGGCTGGCTGGCCTGCTTGGCAGGGCAGCATGCAACGGTTTGCCCGGTTTGGTATGGAAGGGAATGGAGCTGCAGAAACGGGACGCTGACACGTGTGTGTTCAGCAGAGCATGTGAAAGACGGCGGTTGTGTTGCCAGCCTTTGTGCCCTCACCACCACCTCCGACTTGAACGGGTCATCGCTCCCTGCCCCAATGCTGCAGTGAACTACCCCGCGCGTGCACGCGGCGTGACTCGCCACATGCGGGTGAGAATGACTTGCAGTCTATTTGTGGTTGGATCGCTTAGCCGGACACGGACCTGGAAGTCCATTCGGTTGTTCCAACCACCATCGCGCTCGGCACAGCCTGGTCGACACTCAGCATCGGACCAGGCTCCTGCCTCCCTGCCTTCTCCCATTCACTGCTGCACTCTCCCTCCCTCACTGCTTGGCAGGTCAAAGAAGCCAAAAAGATTTGCCCTGAGCTGGTGCTCGTGCATGTGGAGACGATTGGAGCAGCTGGCAGCAGCGAGGGCGGCGCAGACACAGATGCGGCCGCTGCTGCAGCTGCGGCTGCAGAGGCCGGCGGCGGCGGGGCGGCACCAGCAACTGCAGGGGCGCCTGCAGGCAGCAGCGGCGGCGGAAATGGGAACCGGCGGCTGACGCAGAAGGCATGCTTAGAGCGGTATAGGTGAGTGTTGACCATTGAGCTGCGATGCTGTCAAGTCGCTCCCAACTGATGCAGCAAGTCCTGCAAGTCAAAGTGCTGACACACTGCACCGCGTGCCAGCCAGACAGCAGCAGCCCTATCTTGAAGCTTGGCTGCCTGTGCCATGCATGGGATGCTGCAGGCGGTCGACGGCAGAGGTGCTGGTGCTCCTGCACCGCCTGGCGCCCGGCTGCACCATCGAGAAGGCTTCGATCGATGAAGTGTACAGTAAGTGGTGTTCGCAGGCTTGCCTTCAGATAAGCAGCTGCCTTTCATCCTTACCGCAACTTTTATGCTCCTTGCCGGTTGGCTTCCAGGCTGGCCCGCTCTCCACCTGGTCCTGCCTAATACTGCCTTGTTGCACCCGGTGCTGCAGTGGATGTGACGGGCATGGTGGGGCAGGAGGTCACACAGGTGAGCTGCAGGCTGCAATTTAGTGTTCGCCGCTTGGCCTATACACTATACACACTTGGTATGCACAGCTAGGAAGGGTGTTTTCACCATGTCAAGCCTTGCATGCCTGTCTGCGAACCGGCAGGGACATTGCGTGCTTGCGCACTTGCATGCCCATGGCGCACCCCCTCCCGCGCTGGGCTGGCTGCCCCCACCCACCCCTTTTGCGACGCCCCATCCCATTCCACACGCCGCAGAGCCGCACCGGCGCCGGTTCGGCTGTGGACGCCTTTGGCTGGAACTCAATCGTCATCGGCGGCCCGCTGGACCCAGCAAGCGAGGTGGAGCGGCGGTTGGCGGCGGGCGCCGGCATCGCGTGCCGCCTGCGGGGCGCGCTGCGCGAGCAAATGGGTGCGCCGGGCTCTGTTGTGCCTGTCCTTGTGTGGGTTTGAGTGCAGCAGGCATTGTGTAAAGCCTGCGCGGCACGCTGACGGAGCGAATGGGCGCACCCCGTGTGTTGCCGTCGCTGTGTCGGCACGGTTGCCGGCGGCTATGTGCATCGCCTGCAGACTGTGTGGCACGCTGCGCAGGCAGACGGACGCTCTGGCTGCTTTGCAAGCCCCAAAGCTGCCTGGTGTCTGTCCCTGCTGGTGCAGGCTACAATGCGTCTGCCGGGATCGCCACCAACAAGCTGCTTGCCAAGATTGGCTCCGCCATGGTAAGCTCTCAGTTGTGAGCTCAATGTTCTATATGGCTAGTGCCCAGGCAGAGGGCAGAGGGAACGCGGACAGCTGTTGTTCAGGCTGCCCAGATGTGTTGCGGAAAAGTTCTGCATGGCATAATCTCCGTGCATCAGCTATGTGTGGGCGTTTCAGGTGAGATCAGCTAGGTCACATGCCCCTCGGCCCTCCTTGCCTGCCTGCAGCACAAGCCCAACCAGCAGACCGTGATCCCGCCGCGCTCCGTGCCCCAGGTCATGCAGGCGAGCCCTTTTGATACGTGGGCACAGGTTGCATTGGCGCTTGGTTGCGTGTCCCGTGTGGGGTCGCATGTAGTGCAGATGCAAAGTTTGCCAAAGTGTGGACTGCCTTGCAAGCTTGGCACGGTTAACAGTCGCTCAGCTGCACCCTGTTGCTTGACTGTGGGCGCACTTTCTGCAAGCTGGCCGAACCTGGCCTGCTCTATTGAAAATCCGCTCTCTCCCCCGCAGGACCTGCCCCTGTCCAAGCTGCGCGGCTTTGGCGGCAAGCTGGGGGAGCAGCTCGAGGCGCTGGGCTGCACCACCGCGGGGCAGGTGCGTGTTGGTATTGCATTTCCACCAGGCTTTTCCCACACGGCGTTTGCATGCCAAAAGCGGGCTGCACCACCGCGGGGCAGGTGAGTCTGGTACTGTATAGCAAGCTTCCCGATCCGTTTACCCGGCGGGCTGCACCATGGTGCACCACCGCCTGCAGGGGAAGCACGCTTGTGGCTAGAGCGAAGGCTGAGGCTGCTGACGTGCTGCAACCACACGTACGCCCACCTTGGATCAAATTCATGCCGCAGGTACAGCAGCTGCCGCGGGCCACGCTGGTGTCACGCTTTGGAGCGGAGCGCGCGGCGGGCATTGAGGAGGCGGTGAGTGCTGCCTGCTTGGCGTACTGGGCTTGCCTGCAATGCAAACTTTGCACTGGATGCATGTGCTGGCCCTGGCTTACATCCTCAGCAGGGTGTGAGCTGTGGGCCCGACATGCGCAGTGCTCCGTTGCCAGCCCTGTCATCTCTGCACTCGTGTTTCACTTTCGGCGTGCAGGTGCGGGGCGTGAGCCACGAGGCGGTGCAGGAGAAGGAGCGCCCCAAATCCATGCTGGCCGCCAAGTGAGAGAACCACGGGCGCTGAGTTGAAGTTTGCTGTGTGATTATTGGATTGGCCACTCTGTTTGGCCCAAACAGCCTGAATCTCAACCTCCAATGCCGAGCGTGCTTGTTGCTTGCCAAACCACCTGCGCAGGTCGTTCAACCCTACCTCTGACCTGGCGGCTCTGGAGGGCTGGTTTAAAGTGCTGGCACAGGTGGGCTGGCATGGGGGGCATAGGTGGGGACGCTAGCTTAAGTGATTGCACAAGTGTTTCTGCTGGCACTGGTGCAAGGCTGGTTCTGCCTGGCTGTCAAATCTGTGGTGTGGTCGATTTGTAGGCAACCGCGCAGGACGTTTCAACATGCACGCGAGCACGCGCAGCACTGCTGGCTTGCCATGAACTACAGCTGTATTCAAACCCAGCAACCCTGATCATCAACTGGTACCAACGCCGCATCACCTGCACAGGAGCTGGCCGCCCGCATGGCGGCTGACGAGGCGCAGTTCCGCCGGCGGCCCAAAAACCTGGTGGTGCACTACAGGTTTGTAAGCATTGCACAGTACCAAGCGCGAGCGCATCAACTTGCGCAGCTTTCATTGGCGCATGGCACATGGTCACCTCTTAACAACTGTGCCTTGGTTCGCAGGGACGGCGCAACCACGAGCAGCGAGCGCAGCAAGTCGTTCGGCACTCAGCTGTGCCTGGCATTCACCTCCTTCATATTTCCTGTTTTCTATGGCTTGCAGGGGAGGACCAGGCGCGAGCAGCGAGCGCAGCAAGTCGTGCGCTATGCCACGCTCTGCCGGGGGCAGCGTGCCCAGCGCGGCACTGATTGCTGAGGCAGCGTTCAACCTGTTCAAAACGAAGTGGGCCTGCTGGACTTTTTGATTGCCTGCACTGGGCAGGGGCAGGGGCATGACATGCATGGGGTGCTGTATGCGCTGGCATTCCGTTCTGCTCAGCCTCCCGGCCTTGATCTGCACCTGCATATTTTTCTTGCTCGTCCAGACCTCCCTCAGCACTGTTCTGATGTGTGCTTTTGCCCCACCGCCCCCCACCGTTGCCAGGTGCGCCGGCGAGGCGCTGCCCTGCAGCCGCCTGGCCATCTCGGCTGCTGATTTCACCGACCTGCCGGCAGCCGGCAGCAGCGCCATCACTCGCTTCTTTGCACCCAAGGCAGCTGGTGCAGCAGGGGAGGCAGCAGGAGGTGCTGCAGGAGGTGCAGCAGGCGAGGCTGCAACGGCAGCCGGCGGTGGGGTTGAGCATGATCGTGCGGCACCGCAGCAGCAGCAGCAGCAAGCAGCTGGTGCGGGCAAGGGGCCGGCAGGTGCCAGCGTCAGCAAGTTGTTTCAGAGGGCTGAGAAGCGGCAGCGGCTGGAGACGCAGCAGCAGCAGCAGCAGCAGCCGGCGGGATGGCCCAACCCTGCAGATGCTCCGCAAGCGGCCTCAGGAACAGCAGGCGGTGGCAGCCAGGCACCTGCAGCAGCAGGCAGCGGCGTAGCAGTGGGCGGTGTGGCTGATCCGCCACGGCCGACAGCAGGCACGAGCGGCGTGGGCGCAGCAGCAGCGGAGGCGGCGCCCGCAGCACAGGCTGATGCCAGCAACCCAGCGGCAGCGGCAAATGCGCCAGCAGCAGGGAAGCGATTAGCAGCTGTGGATGCAGCAGCAGGGGAGCGAGCAGCAGCAGCGGCGGATGCGGCAGCTGAAACCGAAGACCCGGCAGCCGCAGCGGATGCGGCAGCGCTGGCAGGGGTAGACATTGAAGAGCAGCGGCGCATTCTGAGGGACATTGCAATGTTCCAGCGGCTGGCCCAGCGCGGCACAAGCGCCGGCGGCAGCGGTAGCAACAGCAGCAGTGCCGGCAAGGGCGGCGGCAGCGGCGGCGGCCGAGGGAAAGGCAGGGCCGGCGGGGGCAGCAGGGGCAAGGGTGGAGGTACGGGCGGCAGCAAGCAGCAGCCTGGCATCTCTGCCTTCTTTGCTAAGCAGCAGCAGGGCGGGAGTGGTGGCGGCAATTAGCTGCGAGGGCAGCGGCCGCTGAGTTGGCATGCTGCTCATGACTTGCAGAACCAGGCGGCATGCACCAGCACTCATCCGCCAAACAGCCAACAGGTCTGGCTGCCTGGCTCCTGCCTCTGCACACCTCCATTCTTTCCACTTGCTCGCTTCGTAACACAAAAGAGTATTACAAGGAAGAAAGATACATATACGGATCCAGGGCATTTCAGCCAGGGAAGGGTTAGAAAATTGGCACACAATTAACAAGCAAGGAGACGGGGATCACGGGAACAGATCGGGATTGCAAGGTGCAACGGGGGTTTGCTGTCATTTTGGAGGGGGTGTATATGGCGTGGAGGGGTTGTGTGGTTGGCACAGTGGGTGGGGAAGCCGGGCACAGGTGTGTGCCGGCACGGCTAGCATGGCAAGGCGTGGTGCGTGTGGGGTTGGGGGAGGTTGGAGCCTAGTGGGAGGGCTAAGCAGAGAGGTTTGGAGCTAGGAGTGGTGCCTAGGAGGGCTTAGCAGGGGTCGGGGAGGGGTGCCGTGAGCGCAGAGCTCAGAACCCAAAGCAAGCGTGATGGCAAGGTTTTAAGGCCACACGCAGGGGGACACAGACTGGCGCTTGTGGCGGGGCTGGGTGCGGCACACGGTGCCGGCGGGGCAGGCCATGCTGTAGCCGCCCAGGCAGAAGCGAGTGCTGGTCTTTGCGTGGCCGCTGGGGGACAGGCACACGTAGTTATCGGCGTGGCACCTGGGGGCGGTGTGGGTGGGCTTGGGCTGCGGCTTGTGCTGGGGCTTGTGCCAGCCGCCCAGCAGGGAGCGGTGGCGGGCGGAGCGGGTCACGCAGGGGCTGACCTTCAGCGCGTTTTTGCCGTACTGGGTGACGCAGGTGGTGCCTGCGGGGAGGGTTGGGGTTGGTGGTGGGGTGGGGTGGTAATGTTGAGGGGGCAAGTTGCAAGCGGATGATGCAAAGCATGCAGAGGCTGCCGCCTCCCCCAACCGAACKCGGCGGCGGCGGCTGTAAGAGGAACCGCATAGTGCTGCAAGTCGCTCCATGCGGCCCCCATACAGCCCGCATTGCGATCATGAGCCAGCCAATCAAGGAACACAGGCGGCGGACAGGTGCCGGCTCGGTCCGRGAGTGTAAGCGGCTCCTCACSGGSGGGGSACSCMAYCMCGGTCCCGCCATTGCAAAAMGCGTTGGAACTGACGCACGCGTAGCGGCGGATGTGGCACGCATCGCCCTGTTTAGGCTGCCGCTTGTGGGCGGCGGCGGTAGCGACCAGGGCGGCCACACAGAGCAGCAGGAGCAGCTTGCGCATTGCGAATGGGTAAGTGGTGCACTTGCAAGTCGGAAGGGATTGAGAAATAGTGCTGAGCAGGCCGAGCTGAGGGCTTTTGAGCTCAACGCGGCCGCGGCTTTCCATGAAGTCTCATACCCCTTGCATGCGACGAAACAACAACGGTTCAGATCGATCAATCCATCGGAACAAGCGCGCCCACCAGCCCCAGCAAGTTGGCGGCCGGGCGGCGGCGGGGGCTGGCCGCCCTGGCCTCGGCAGAGTGTCCCCGCACCGGCCAGCTTCTGCCCTGCTCCCTGGTCTGCGGAAGCTGTGGTCTGTAGGGGGTTCTGATGGTGATGGTACCATGCTGAATGCTATCTGGGATGCCATGTTGGGTGTGTTTTCAAGGCCTGCAGCAGCCGCCACAGCACAAGCAAGGGGTTGCACACTGTACCGGCAGCAGGAGACTCGTTGCATCCAGTTGCGGTGTTAAACTTTGTGTAAGCCGAAAGGGACACCGTGCTCGCGCATTGCCGACGCAGGATGCGCCACGAATGGCTGGCCACAAAACTGCGGGAGCTGGCACCTCCTGTGGGGCTAACCTTGCTTGTTTACATGCAGAATGGCTGATGCGTGGGAACAAAATTGGCGGGGGCCGTCAAAATCCCGGGTGGGGGCGAGGGGCGGGGAATGCAGAGGGCGGGCACTGGGGCCCTGTGGGGAGTGGGTGCGACATGAAAGGGCGGTGCAAGGCAGGTCATCACTGGCAGTGCAAGCGACGGGGGTACAGGTGCAGTGCAGTGTCAGTCGGAAAGAATGGGTGGGTGGGGGTACGAGCACGAACAAAAGGTGTGGGTGCCACAGCATGCGCTGCCTGCAGGCTGTTCAGGTGTGCTGCGTGGCTGAGATGCAGCCTGCGCATGCCTGCTCTACTCTGGGCCGATTCCTCGGATGCTCCTCTACAATGGCGGCTGCTGCTGGTGCAGCTGGTCCTGCCACAGCCTGTGGAGCCGAGATGGCTAGTGGCAGCGGTGCAGCGCTGCCCCAACTGGCCTTGGCCAAGAATGCGGCTGCAGCGCGCGGCGCTACAGTTGCTGCCGGCCTGCTGGTGCTGGTGCTGCTCCCCGGGTGGCTGTGGCGGCCGCGGCAATACAGCAACAGGCCTGTGCTGTCCTACATGGTAGCCGCCTCCATGGTAACCGTCTACATGGTAGCCGCCTCCATGTGATCCATGCTGGAGGCCGCAGCGTCCGCCCGCTCCTGCTACAAAGGTGACAGACAGCAGGTTTGATTGTGGTCAACGGTTTTGTGAGAAGTTGAATCTAACAGGTTAGTTGCGGCAGGGTGAGAACAGAAACGGAAAACCAGATGGGTTGCCTTGCGGAGCGTGCGCATGCAGGCTTGCAGGAAGGCCCTGCGCCAGAACAGGTAGGCAGAACCAGGAGACACGATAAGACAAAAGCGCTTGCCTTGCGGAGCGCGTGCATGCGAGCATGCAAAAAGGCCGTGAGCTTGGCATAGGCTGGGTCAGCACGAGAAGACAAAAANCACTTACCTTGCGGAGCGTGCGCACGCGGGCGTGCAGGAAGGCCATGAGCTTGGCGTAGGCTGGGTCGGCTTGGTCCGAAGGCTTGCACACGGAGATGTGGTCGTGGTCGTGGAGCACCACAAAGTCGCCGTAGCTGCAGGTTGGTAATAGGCAGGATCGCTTGGGCGGTTCTCAGAGGGATGTGAGAGCTTGCATGCTGAGATGCAGGCTTGGCCGTGCAGCAACACAAAGTCGCCGTAGCTGCAATGAGAGGCACAGGAAGGGTTAGCATCGATGCATGAAACGATGAGCAGTTGGGGTTCATTCAGATTTGTGGCTGCCCATAGCGCACAAACAAGCAAGCGCAGCACCGCCAGGCAGGCAGCTCACCCTGGGTACGCGCTCTCATGCGGCACACCGTGTGTGGGGATGTAGCCCAGCTAAGCTGGCGCCATTTATGCAAAACGCGGCAAAATCATGGCGTGCCACAGGCAGGCAGCTCACCCTGGGTATGCGCTCTCATGCGGGACCACATGGGTGGGGACATAGCCCAGCTAAGCTTGCACCATTCTAATGCACAAAACGGCAAAAGCATGGCGTGCCACAGGCAGGCAGCTCACCCAGGGTACGCGCTCTCGTGGGGCACCACATGGGTGGGGATATAACCCAGCTTGGTGGGCTGCCCCTCGCTGAAGCTCAGCACCGGCAGCTGGCCCGACTTGCACATGGCACGAACAGCGGCGTTCAGCTCCTGTGGATTGACAGAAGGTTGCAGGGCGGAGAGAGAGTGGTGTGAGGCGTGCAACGCAAAGGCACCTGCCATGCAAAGCATGCTGGCCTGGGCGCATCTGCGCTCCTGCACTAAGTACAAACCAAGCACGGCCGCTGAGCCCCACCTCCAGGTGCGGGCCCGTCTTCAGCTGCTGCACGTGCTTGGCAGGCGCGCCGCCGATGTAGCGCAGGTACCTGCAGCGGCAGGCACAGCATGCTCAGTAGGTGGGCAGGCACAGCAGGCACAGCATGAGGAGCGTGAACCTGTAACTCGCCCGCCGCTTGCACGTGAAACCGAATTGCTTGCACGTGAAACCGAACGGCGCCCAATAGCAGCTGCCTAAAGCACAAAGGCAGCCCGCGTGCGATCTGAAAAAAAGCTTTGGCAAGGAACACAGACGAGCAGTGCCGCTGGCCGTGCTCACCAGCCCCAGTCGGCGAGTCGCGAGCCGGCATGCGGGACTGAGTAGAACACCGCCCCTGCTGCGTTGGTGTTGAGCCTGCGGCAGGGAGGGAAATGGACAGGGGAGGAGGGAGGGGCAGCAGTGATGCAGCGAGTGCAGGGTGACAATGGTGAACGGGCTTTGGGTGTGTTTCTGAACGCAGCAAGCAGGGAACCAAACACAGGGCTGCATGATAAACTCTTACCTGCGCAGGCGCTCGTCCTTTTGCGCCTTGGCGCTGACCAGCAGGTCCTTCACCACCAGCCCGCCCATGCTGCAGCAAAAATTNCGAGGTAATTCGGGTTGAGTAACATTGGGTGGTGTGGTGCACTGGGCTGCCGTCAGCAGATGCGCACAGGCAGTGCCGACCGCTCAGCTGTGGCACCATAAGTTGACTGGTCCACCCATGCGAATTGTGACTCGAGCAGTACAGTTGTGCAGCACAGCCAGCAAACAATGGTCACCTGTGGCACACAAAGATGACCGGGCGCTGGCCCACGCCAGCCGCCGCCAGCTTCTCCATCAGCTGGTGCACGGTGTGGCGGAAGGGCAGCGACTCGCCCTGCGCAGCAAGATTGAAATACAAGCCAGTGAGCAAGAGCACTGCTGCTGTCAATAGCTGCTGAGTTGAGAGGCGAGTGCGTCGCTTGACGCAGTGCGGCATGACACCCATGTTGGCATTTACGGACAGCTGCTGTATGCCTCCCAGCTTATGCGCCCTGCCAGTGCCACATCAAACACAGTGCACCTCCCAGCCGCTGGCGGGGGCGGCGTACTCCAGGCTGAGCAGGCGGGCATCGGGGATTTCCTTGGCCACCCAGCTGGCTGGCCAGCACACCGAGCGGTCCAGGCTCTCGCGCGCCTGCCCAGGGGCAGTGCGGGAGAATGAGTGGCAATCACGAGTGGCGCCATCCAGGGATAGGCAGTAGGGCGACAACAGCAAGGCGGGGCAGGCGGCATGCCTCAGCTGCTGCACTGCGGCAAGCACAGGCAAAGCGCAGGGTAGAGAGAGATAAATGCCACTGATTAGTAGCAGCAGCTCACACAGCCTGCTGCCCAGGGTTTTACTCCCGGCTGCAGTGTTCATKACGTTGTGYCTTCCCGCACCAGCAGGGGGCAGCCTGAGCCGCCTTGCTGGGCGACACAGAGCTGTGTCAAGCTAAAGAGAGGGGAGATARAGTGGGTGACCGTCCTGAGAAAGTTTCAGCACAGTGCCGGGCTGGGTTGCACGGGGTTAGTGCGACCAC
>JADXDR010000042.1:0-13904 GCA_025026875.1 Chlorella ohadii | reverse complement strand
CATGGCACCTGGGCGGGGTTCCGCTGGGTGCACGAGAGCACCTAGCTGCTGGGGTCTGAGTGTTGCGGCCGCTGGTTGGGTGTTGGTGGGGGGTCCGGGTGGGGCAGGGGCGATGGCAGCAATGTGRGYGTGATGSGTGAGAGYGGCAGCTCGGGTTAGGGGGTTCGCTAAGCCCCACAGCTCYTTGYGAGCCGCCCTGCTAGTGGGGGCCCCGCCTGCTCCAAGCGCGACGGGGCTAAAAAGGTGCCTCCCACTGCTTCAGGGCTCTCCTGCAGTAGATCCAGTAACTGCACCGCCGTGCGGTGGCGGCGGCTTCAGCCACTGTTCTCTTTGCAAGTGCCCTATCAAATCCCAGCTGTCGAAGGCAGTCAGTAAGGGATGAGGTGCGGCCGCCCAGGCTCCCGACCACGACTGTGAAGAGGTAGGCTTGCCAGCGGTTGCCTGRGCACTCTGAATGGAGCTTACGGTATCTGAGGGGTTTGGATGACGCGTATGCGCCATGCTCATTCTCCTCTGCGGGTACCGTTAGCTCAATCAGGATTACCGTGCGGCTGGCATCYCTGTACAGCACAAGGTCGGGGCGCTGGTTACTGGGATTGGCGGCGATGTGAGCAGGGAACGACAGTGCCCCATCTGCATCAGATAGCACTACCCASTCAGTGGCTCTTGAYAGGATGCCAACTGCATGCGGGCGGCGCAGCTGAGCGTCAGGGGGCTGTGTTGGCCGTTCGCCTGCTTTTATGAAGGTGATGGTGGGTGTTGGGGTATCCAGGGTGGCACAAAARTGAGTAACAGCCTGGCACAGGACTGCAAGCACCTGATCGTGGCGCCAGCGGTACCGTCCCAGGTTCGGAGTGCAGTTARTAAGAATATGGAGCAGGGTGGGATGATGCTTGCCGCAGCAGGGGCATGAYAGATCRACAGCAGAGTTGCTCCACCGTGCAAGGTTATCTGCTGTSGGGAGAGAATTGTTGGGTGCATTCAGCAGATATTTAAGGTATGYATCGGTGGTTCCCCAGAGCAGCTTCTGCCATGTGTAATCGGTGGCGGCAACATCATCCCACTCGGCCCATTTGCCCTGCATTGTCAGCCTTTTAAGGTGCTCCAGCTGCTCTTGTGTTTCTCGCTGGGAGAAATAGCGGAAAGCAGACACCTTTGTGTGGTGCACTGCTTGTTGGAGCCCAAGGCCTAGCCGCTGCTGGGGAGCAGACGGCTGCTGGGCTAGGGCCGAGATAAAGGGGAGAGAGACAGTGGGTGCAAAACGGTCCGAAAGAGAGGTGTGCTSCTTATGCTCTTGTTGCCTAAATATAAATTGAGAGCGGGGATCTGTGGAGTCCCGTAGGATTCTCCACTTCACCACCTGCATTGCACGCCAGGCAACACTCAGTAGGCGCAGCCGCAGCCCCGGGCGTTCGCGGCCGCCGCAGAAAAGTAGGGCAGCATTGGCTCCGCGCCGGGGAATTCCAGCCCACTTTTTAAGGTAGGGCCGAATGGCTTGATCGAGAGAGCGGCAGAAGGTCAGGCTGCAGTCACACACAGTGAGCCACCAGCTGGCCTTCGCCACCAGATATTCGCTATAGAGCCAGCAACGGTGCGCATTGAGTAGAGGGGTTGAGTCAATAAGGGAGATCCACTGCATAACCCTGGARTTGATAAGTGCTCTATCCTTGGTTGCGCTGTCCGCAGAGTATATGAATTTACCAAGMTACTTGAAGCTGATCCCTTCACCAATGGCGGCAACGGGTTGGCCATAAATAGTCAGCAGAGGGTCGTAGGGCGAGTAGCGGGCTTTGGTATAGGGCTGGAAGCGGCCCTTCTCCTTCGGTGANCTGCCCGCGCTCCAGCACGCCCTCTCGCCGCCACGTGGCGAATGCGCCGCCCCGGATGCCGTGCACAAACACAATGTCCAGCAGGGGTGCGTCTGCACATAAAAATGGACGGCAAGGAGGCAGCTTCTCAGCAAATGTTAGCAGTTTGTTCACACACGTGCGCCGTGCACAAACACAATGTCCAGCAGCGGGGCATCTGCACAACAGTAGGGTTGCGCAACAGCACACTCTTCAGCGCGCAGGCGATGCTTGCTGTAAACAGACACATGCTCAGGCTGTCGAGCTCATGCGCAGACATGCACACGGGCAGCCCCCTGTGTGACAGCCAAACAATGGCAAGGCATGACATGCACTGACCTGAGGCTTCTGCTGCGATGCCCTCCCGAGCCAGCACTTCGTGGTGCGGGGCCAGGGGATCAAACAGGTGCACACCATCCTGCGGTGAGGAACAGCAATTGCATGAATGGTCAATCCGCGCCTAGCATGCAGGCTGCCCAGGAGCCCGAGCGACAGTGCAGCAAACATACTGCAAGCAAGCCGACTGTAAGCGTGCCAGCTTGCAAGCTGCCAGCTGCTGGGTTTCAGCACCAACCTGCATGACCAGCCGCTGCTGCTCCGGCACCGCGGGCCGAACAGCGTCCAGCTGCCTGTCCAGCCGCCGCCGCACCTGGCAGGCAAGGTTGCAGAGGGGCAAAGTTGCAAGAGGGGCAAAGTTGCAGAGGGGCACGCAGACAATTTAGCAGCAAACAGGAAGGCAGAGGAGCACCGCTGGTGGTCGCCCAGACAGCTGCCCAGCAGCCCTGCCCTGGAGGCCTGCACTGCCAGCAGCCCTGCTGTTATGACTTGCACCCACCTGTGCCGTCTTCTGCCGAGCTTCCCCCAGCATTTCAGCCGCCTCAGCTACCACAACTGCTATACATTTTTGGTAAAACTACACCTGCTCCCCACCTGTGCCATCTTCTGCCTCGCTTCCCCCAGCATCTCAGCTGCCTCAGCTACCACAGGGGAGGGCGGCCGCGCCGCATCCCCGACGGCCGACTGCCCCGCCGCCGCCGCCGCAGCAGCAGTGGTTCCCTGCTGCTCCAGCGGCAGCAGGGGCGCCGGCATGGCGTGCAGCGGCAGGGCCAGCTTGGCTAGGCCTGGCCGCTGTGCCGCTGTGGCAGACTCAATGTGAAGCAGCGCCCGGGAGGCACAGCTGGAAAGTTTGAGGTCGGATGACACCGCCAGGTCCTGCAGCCAGGGGATCCACCCGGCGTCCTGCACCGCCGCTGCGCCCGCTTTGTCGCTGGCCAGCATGGCCAGCAGGCGGACCGCCTGACGCTGGATGCACAGCGGGATTCCGTCCTCTACATAAGCGCCTGCCGATGACGGCAGCTCTGCAGGTGGGTGGGTGGGTGGTGCAGGGCGCTCAGTGGGCGGTGAGGTGCTAAGTGAGCGGTGCGGGGCTCAGGATGGCAAAAGGATGCTATCAGCTGCTGGAGGGCTTGCACTTGCAGCCCTCACACCAGCCGCTCTCCTTCTGCGCTTTGCTGCTGCTGCCCTATGGCCTCTGCATGCAGTCCAGTACCATGCTGCCCCACATCTCCGACACCTCACTCAGCGCAATGATGCTTCGGCTTGCATCGTTGCGCTGAATAAGTCCAAAGCGCACCTGCCACATCTCGCGCTCGCTCCATCGTCAGCCGGTGCAGCAGCGGCAGGATGCCGGCATCCAACAGCCAGGTGCGGCGGGAGCTGCCGCCGCTGGCCAGGGCACACAGCACCTGTGGTGGAGGTCGATACATGCAGCTGGTTGGTGAGGACTGCAACCATGCAGACTGTCGTCGCTGCGCATTGCTGGGCACAGTAGCTGGGCGAGCTGACTGAGCGCAGCTTGCGCAGCCATGGCGCCTCAAGCCAGGCCAGCTGCTGCCCCGCTGCGCACCTTTAGAGCAGAGCACACGGCCGAGTCAGCCATGTCCATGTCAATCGCCGCCGCCACCTGCAAACCGGGGTGCAGGCACTGGCAAGATGTCAGGTGCTGCGGTCCGTGCCTTGTAGGGACAACATGTGCACAGCCTAGCAGCCGTATCTGGTATGACAGGACACATAACATGAATACCCATACTGTTAGATGCTTTCCAACCCACCTGCGGGTACACGGCTACCACGTCAGGGCTCATCAGCTCCTCGGCCTCAACAGGCGGCTCTTGGAACGAGCCTGCGGCACAAGGAGGCAAACACCCATTTGGGACACACACAGACAAGGGCAAACCAGCAGTCGGCACCCGCAGGAAGGGCATCGTGCGCCTTTAGCATGCCTTGGCAGCAGTGCGCATCTTTGATGCCTTGGCAGCAGGATCGGGCAGATGAAATGCAAGCTGACTGGCCCTGCCGCAGCGACAGCAGCTGCACGCACTTCTTGGACACGTCAGCACATGGCAAGCAGCGCAGCAAGGCGAAGCACCCACCAACGCGTCCGGAAGCCTCCAGCAGTGCGGCTGCCACAGAGCGTGCATATACTGGCCCGATGGCTGCCGCATTGATGTACAGCGCCAGCTCAGAGTCCGATGGCTTGCCGCCCGCCTTCACGCTCGGCTGCTGCTGCTGCTGCTGCTGCTGCTGGTCGCCGGCTGGCGCCGCCCCGCCCCAGGGCCACCAGCCCGTTGGATTCCACCAGCTGCTGCCAGCACCTGCCTCCGCTGCACTGGCCGCCTCCAGAGGCAGGTAAGGGCCATCAGGAGCTGGACCAGGCGCCATGGCTGGCAGATCGGTGCCCSCTGGTGGCAGCGGCGGCAGGCTGCCCGCCGTAGCTGCTGCTGCTGTGGCGCCACCCGCCTCCACGCTGCTAATGCTGCTGCCAAATGGCCAGTACCACCGCCATGTGCCGGCGGCCGCCTCGGCGTCGGCTGGCTGTGGGGCGGGCACTTCTGTGTAGGGCCGCACCTGGTGCGAGAGGTGCACTATTAGTTCGGCCAGCCAGGCATGGGCCACATGCAGGCCGTCCGACCCAGCCGGCGCTGAGAGGGCTTCCAGCGCCCTCGTCACCCGCGCCATAAACTCTGCCTGCTCTGCCTCGCCTGCTGTGCTGCTGCTGCTACGGCCACTGCTGCTGCCGCGCTTGGCCGCAGCTGCTGCACTATCGCCACCGCCTGGAAGCTCCACCAGCCACTGCAGCAGCTCCTCGCTCCAAAACTCGCGCTCCACTGCCGGCAGCTGAACACCCGGCCCCTCTGCTAGCGCCTGCACCACATGCGCGATGGCTGGGCGCACTGGCAAGTCGGGCCGAGCCGCCAGCTGGCGCAGCAGCGGCAGGCAGCTGCGCTGCATCAGCTGGGCCTGCGCAGGTGGGCAGGCGACGCTAGATTGAAGTAACAATAACCAGGAGCGCAAGGTGGCAGGTGGGTTTGCGCAACTCTTGGCATGGCAACCCCAGCTGTGCAGGCAGAGGCAGACCCCGTGCCAAACAGGCATAGCTGCTTGTGTGAGCAAGCCCTCTGTGCTTACCGGCAGCTCGCATCCGCGCAGCAGGCAGGCCGCCAGGCTGTTTAGCGATGCATCGGCCAGACGCCACTCGCCATTGGCCGAGGCATCCGCCGCAAAGCACAGCAGGTGGTACAGCCAGCCCTGCATGCGCAGCTGCTCCGGCTTGGCGCATTCCCTCGCCAGCGTGCCCATCAGCTGCGGCAGGGCAGATGTGGCATGGCAGTTGTAACCGTTGAGATGTGCATCAGAAGGGCGCAGGACTCTTCACAAGCAGGGGGAATGCACTGCGTCATTGTCGATGGAAAATAGCTAGATGATGTCCAATGAGGCCGGCTTCCGCATGCCGGCATCAGCGGACGTTCCTTTCGCCCCACCAGTTCAGCACAAGGCAAGCTTACGCAGGCAGGCCTACAAGCCCTGCGCCAGCAGCGTTGGGCTGCGCCCACACACACCTGTGCGATGGCGCTCTGCAGTCCGTMCACTCCTGAGCCTGTGGCGGTTTGTGCTGCCAGGTCAGCCAGCAAGTGGCCAGCAACCGCGTCAGCTAGCCGGTTGGCATTGAGGGTGGATGCGCCCGCCCAGCGCAGCAGCACTTCTAGGGACAGCAGCACCTGCTGCTGCTGGGCGCCCAGCCCGCTGCCGCGCCGCCGCTGCTGCGCCGCTGCCGCAGACAGCAGCTGCATGACTGCTGCGACGTCATCTGAGGAGACGACACGCGGTGGCACCGCTCGTGACAGTTGTGCCCCAAGCAGCTGCTGAAGCGACTGGCTGTCAGCGGCCTGCAGCAACAGGGGGAATGGTCGTGGTGATGGGCACAGGAAAAGCAATCGCGGGACGCAACTGGTCGAAAGTTTCCTCGCCAGCATCGCCGCCTCTCACTCCCAGCGCCTCACCAGCTGCAGCAGCTTGGGCGCTGCGCCCGGGCACCGCAGCAGCGCCTGCGCCGCATCATCGCTGCGCAGCGCGGCTGCCAGGTAGCGCAGGATGGCTTGCTTCTCTGCTGGGTCTGCCAACGGTGCGGTCGCCCGCTCCAAAAGGAAGTCCGACAGCTGCTGAAAGACGATGGTGCGGGGCCGCTGCTCTGCGGGCGCATCGTGCAGCTCAGCCAAAAAGTCGGCCAGCAGGACTGCAGAGGATGGCCGTGCCCCACCGCCAGCAGCCGCGTTGGCCAGGGCGGCCTGCCGCCGCTCCCAGGCCGCTGTGGCAGACCGCAGGCAGAGCGCCAGCGTGCGGCCGGCGTGGGCAGTCCCGTCAGTCACCCCGTGCAGGTAGTCCTGCGCGGGGGAAAGGGTGGCAGCGCCCGGAAGGTGGGGGGCTGTTGTCGTGGCGGCGCCGGTTCGGGCACCAAGGCGGCGGCGGCAGCTGCGGTCAACTCGGTGAGGCTCACCGTCAGGCTCTGCCACTCATCGGCATCGGCCGTGGCGTGCTCTGCGGCCTGCAGCGTGGCTGGCGCTCGCCAGCGGCGAGTAGCGAAACCCACGCCCGCCGACACGGTGGCCACTGCCGCCGAGCATGCCACCAGCGCCTTACGAAGCCTCATGGATCACTAGAAGCGGGTCATTGCACTGCAGCGGTCGCGCCAAGTGCTCGCTGGTCACGCAGCTTCCTGAACCGCGGCCTCCAGGCACTCTGCTACAGCTAAGAATGATCGCGGCTTTTGAATGCAGCCGACAGCAGCTTGTCCGCCTGCCTACCCTGCTGCCGTCCCTGCTGCCGCCGCCAGCGCACGATGAGCCTCCCTGATAGCAGCTGCAACCCTCGGCGCCTGTTATGGTGCGCTTACACCAGCAGCGGTAGCAATGAAATGTCCTTTCAAGTTGTTGCCTCGCTGCTGCATGTAGACGAGGCAGCATAGTGGCCAGGAGCGCTAAAGCCCGCCCGTCTGCCGAGCAGTCGGCCATCGCACTTGACGACTAGAAGGCTAGAAGAAGCGCCAGGGGTCCTGGTCCGGTGCCACATATTTGCTGCTGGGCGGCAGTAGCCTGCAAAGCGACGGACGCAGGGACAGGGAGCTGCCGGTGACGCCCTGCAGCCGCTTGCAGCAGCGTGCTTGTAGCAGNCAGCCCCTGCCGCTTGTACCGACTCACACCAAACCATCGGCAGCAGCAGGGCATCCCAATAACCAGGGCAGACACTCCAGCACAGCATGCATGACAAGAATTTACAAGCCCGCACCTGAAGGAGTCCACGCCGCGCTGGAAGGCGGCCTCCAGGTCGCCCCACAGCTCCTGCGGGCAGCTCATGTTGAGGGTGTACAGGTAGGGGCTGCCGTCCAGGCCCGGCCGCACCGCTGCAGGAGGAGAGCAGAGGGAGTGCACGGGGCAGACCGTGAGCAGGCAGTGAGGGAAGCAATGCAGCAGGGGGCAGGACCAGGCCCAGCCATGCCGCTGGCGCAATCGGCGGGCATGCAAGCGGCTGGGGTGTCCAGCCAACCGAAACAGCCACCCGTGTACAAGCTGACCTGTCACCGCCAGGGCGTGCCGGTACGTCTCTAGTGTGGCCGTCCGCAGCGTGGGGGAGCCCTGTATGGTGGGGATAGGGGTGCAAACATGTGTACAGCCGCACAGCAGGTGCAGCACCGGCAGTGCAGCAGCAAAGGGGTGCAGCACAGTGCATCGTCACACAAGCAAGCCCCACACCTGCGACACGTGTTCGAGCACAAAGATGGGCAGGCCTTCACGCTGCCCGGGCATGGTGCTGTCCCAGCAGTGCGAAGCATAACTCAACATAAAATACACAGTCTCCGCACCTGGGACACGTGCTCGAACGCAATGTAAGGCAGCCCGTCGCGCTCCTCGCTGGCATGGAGCAGCAACACGCCCAGCGAGCACAATGCACATCACATGGACAATGCACCTGGGACACGTGCTCGAAGACAAAGTAGGGCAGCCCGTCGCGCTCCTGCCGGCTCGCCTCCTCCACGCTGTTCAGGCTCACACGCTGGCCCGTGGTGATGCGCGCCGTGGAGCGGTCAATCAGCACCTGCGCCAGTGATTAGTCCCACAGTTAGTAGCAGATACAGATGTCAAGGGCGTGAGTGCTGGCCCGTGGTGATGCGCGCCGTGGAGCGGTCGATCAGCACCTGCAGCCAGTGAGGGCGGTGGGCAGCTCAGTGGCATTGCGCAAGCCGGGCTTCAATTGCAGAGCAGGCATTCCATGCTGTGCTGGCGCATGGGGCTCAAGAGCCTGCCAACTGGCCGGTTGCTGCCATCTAGGTATTGCCATCTAAGGGGACCCTGTGGCAGCACACCTGCTCTGCCACCTGCCGCGCCGTCCACTGGTCGGGCGTACGGCCCTTCAAGATGCCGCTGGGTGGCCCCACCTGCGAGCAGCCAGGCGTGGCAAGTGTCACAAGCAGCACACGAGACTTGCAAGCATCTGGGCGTGCAGCGGCAGCAGCACCGCATTCGGGCCAAGCAATGAATGTATACTAGGCAGCTATGAAAGGACGCTGGGAAAGAGCAGCCAGTGTGCACCATCACAGCAGCCAGTGACCGCATCAGGCAGGACAGCTAGCTCTTAGGAATAAGCAGCTATCCGAAAAGCACCTACGCACCGTGACAGACACAGTAACAGCATCAATCAGGTCCGCCAGTTCGCACACGATGCGCTGCCGCGCGTCTGCCGTGAGCGGCGCCGCGCTCGAGTAGCGCTCCGGCTTGCGGCTCAGCAGCAGCGGCAGCGGCTTGCCGGCCGCCGTCTCAGCTGGGTACTCAAACTCATAGGCCAGGGTGTCATCACGCAGCACCTTCATCGGCGGCAGAGCGGGCTGCTGCGGCAGCGGCGCCGGGGCCTGCATGGCAGCGGACATCATGGCGGGTGCACGTCGGGTGCGGCAGTGCGGATGAGCAGCCACGACGAGTGGCATCATGCAGCAGCATGTATGGATGGATCAATTGAAGATGAAGCACCGGAACGTGTGCCTGCTCAGCACAAGTCAAGCGCTCGTGGGTGACTTGCAAATGCGGGTCGGCGCCGGCGGCGGCGGCGCCAAGGGCCCCAACCCACCTNCGGTCTCCTCCGCAACGCTCACGGGCTCCTCAGCCCGCGCCGGTGCGATCTGTGCCGCCAGCAGCGCGGCTCCCAGGCCCAGCACCGCTCGGCGGGAGCCCGGCGCCTGCTGCTGCAGCTGCTGCAGGGGCTGCTGCATCTGTGGCTTGGCGGCATCACTGGATGTGCAAGACACCACAATGTGCCTCCGCCGGGCGGCCCCTGCCGCGGGCACGCTCGCCGCTCGGCTTGGCGCTGCTTGCATGTTGTGCGCTGCAAATGATGTGCCGCGATGTACTGAGCGCGTTGCGACCGGCCACCCTCAAGATTGCATGTTTCATCCTGGCCGCATGAGCCGCCGCCGCCGCCTGCAGGCTGCTGCGGCATGCCAGCATTGCATGATTGCGTGCTTCCGTGCCAAGTGTTCGGCGGGGCTGAGCCGTTCGTTGTTTGCAGATTTCAGGGCACTCCTACGGTGCCCACACAGGTTGCTGACTGCACCAGAGAGCAATGCAAGCACCACGACGTTTGCAGTGGGGCGCTGCGGCGGCTTCGCCCCCCGATGGGCTCCAGCCGGCACCAACCCAGTCTCAAGCTGGAGCATTGTGTGACAAACTTCGTTACAAGGTGATGCCATGACACATCGAGACGTGAATCTGGCCAAGGATGTGAGGTTGGGCAATGATACTTTGCCGCTTTGCACCTTCTCGGGCGAATCTGCGGTTGCCGGCGGCCTGCCGCAATCATGCAGATCTACGTAGGGCGCAAGTTTACCATCCCTCTCCCCTCTCCCCGTGCAACCTCCAAGCGCCCAGGGAACTCCTTTCAACACTTTGAGTGGCAGAGGCGGAGGGGTGGGGTGGGCTACGGCAAGCGCAACGCGGACCAGCAAGCGGCGCCCAAATCGGGTTGCAAAAGCGCTCTGCCGCCGCAGCTGCCGCACCATTACGACCTTTCGAGCATTCGCACTGCGCTGCGAGATTCTCCCCTGCGCTTCTTGAATCCTTTCGCGCTGCGTTGCTTCGCTAAGCCGCCAACTTAGCGCTCCGGGACTCCCAACCGGCTATTCCAACCACAACCGAGACGCCATCGGCCCTTGGGAGGCACCAGACACTTATTTTATTCGTCTGATCGAGGCGCCGCAGCGCGGCCGCGGGCGACGTGCACGCCATATGCCAGCAGGGCGCGCAGAGTGCCTCCTGCTGGCCCCCAACGCCGCCGCGCCATGAGCGGAGAGGAGGCGCGGCGGCAGGGCCGCAGCGAGGCAGCGCCACCACTGCGCGCGGCGGGGACGCCGCCGCTGCCTCACGCGGCCCAGCAGCAGCCGGCCTTCTACTCCCCCCACCACGCGGGCTACCAGCCCTGGATGGCGGCCCAGTTCACCCCAATGGCAGGCTATGGCGCTCCCGCGTTCTACCTGCCGCAGCCATCGCCAATGCCCTATGCCACGCCGCAGTCGCCGGGCCCTCTGGGCACCGAGCAGCCGCGATTTCTGCCGCTGGCTGGCATGGTCATGGGTCTGCCCAGCGAGGCCACCACGCCCCGCGGCTGGGGCGGCATGCGGTTTGAGCATCAGGCGGCGCATGGGCAGCCCGGCGACTACAGCCGCGCCGAGCGGCCCAGGTGCGGTGATATTTTAGATTGAGTGCGACCGGTCGGTGTTTGCGCGTTAGTACGCTATGACAGACAGATCTGCGCTTGCAGCCGGCTGCCGGCTTGCGCCGGCTTGGTGCATCGGACTGCAGAATCCTAGCTTCCTTTTGTGTCGATCTTAACTCTGCACGCTGCGCCAAGTTGCATGCGGTACTAACTCGCCGGCACCCCCATCCATTTGCAACCCCCGCAGGCCGCCGCCGCAGCCCCCAGCCAGGCGCCACGGCCGCAGCGGCGGGCACGGCCACTCCCAAGAGCGACGGGGGCGGCACTCGCAGCACGGCGACCTCAGCAGCCAGCTGCAGCTTGAAGAGCTGCTCCTCCATTTGAGGCGCCTGCCTAGGGATGCGCCGCTGCACCCCTCCATCACTCAGGTGCAGAGGTGCTGCTGTTTCTGCTGCTGCTGCAGCCAAAGAAGCTGTGCATCAGCAGCTGGCAGGGGTGCACATGTGCAGCTGATCATTGCAGGGGCTCCGGTTGGCTGCCAAGAGCTGCCTGCACCTCAGTTGGGGCCGAATCGCTTGCCATGCGCGCTCGGTGCTGTGGCGTGCTGGGCATGCTGCACCCAGGCACTCATCACTCAAACTGGCATGGCCCGCTGATGGCGTTTGCAGGCGCTGCACCTGTTGGACGGCCGGGGCCTGGCGCAACTCATTCGGGAGCTCGGCCGCGCCAACATGCCGCAGCGCGCCGCGCAGCTGTTTGACCTTGTCCGCAGGTGGGCCGCCTGCTTGTGTGCATCGTCTAATTGGGTTGAGGGTTGTAGGGATACTGCAGGGCAGGCAGCCTGGGAGTGAGACTGCTTGCAAGGGAGCCCTGATGGTCCATGCACACTGACCGGCCGCAGCTGGGCAGCTCCAGTGGCGCAGCAAAGGGTGCCCATCTTATGTCAAAATCCGCCTTGCAAGCATCCTGCCTGCTACGCTCTGTGCCATCCTGCAGCCGTGTTCATTCATGCTAAACTTGATCTGCTTGTGACCGGTGCTCACCTGCTTGGCTGGCTTTCCCCTGTCGACTTGCAGCCTTGGGCCAGCGCATGAGCTGGCACACTTGCTAGACGAGTATGCTTACACAAGCATGGTGGCCAACTGCGGGCAGCGGCAGGCGCTGGATCAGGCGCTAGGGCTGGTGCAGGTACGCAGCCGGCAGCAGGACCTGCAGTGAGGCGGCTACTTTGCAAGCGCGAGCCGTCCCTGCAGCATGCATGCATGTTGCATTGTTGTGGGCTCCTTGCTTGTCACTGCCGCTCAAAGCGCACTGTTGCTGCCTGTGTGTCTCCCACAGGAAATGCAAGAGCGCGGCATCCCCTGCAGCATGCATGTGGCATTGCTGCACACTCCTTGCTGTTCAACTTTCTCAAAGTGCACTTCGGCGTGTGCTTGCCCCCTACAGGAGATGCAAGAGCGCGGCATCCCCTGCAACGTGCACACGTACAGCGCGCTGATGAACGTGGCCATAAAGTGTGGGCAGTACCGCCTGGCGCTGGACGTGTACCGCGACATGCGCGCTGCGGTGGGTACCGGCGGCACAGCATGGGCACAGCATGGGCGCAGCATGCAAGGGCTATCCATGTGGGGTGTGGCTGCACGTGTGTGGATAGTTAAATGCTGTCTCGTGTTGTGGCAGTGCCGCGCGTGTGTCCGCACCCTGTGCAGGCATGCCACTGCATCGCCTCTGCTTACCTGTGTGCTCACAATGTGCCCTGCTGCAGGGCTGCCCCGCCAACGTGGTCACCTTCAACACGCTGTGTGACGTGTACGGCAAGAGCGGGCAGTGGGAGGAGGCCCTTGCTGGTGAGAGGCGGATCAATGGTACTAGCTGTTGCTGTCTGTGGTTGTGTGCTGCCTGCCAGCTGCATGTTGCACTCTACTATAGCACTGCCAACTGGCAAGAGCGGGCAGTGGGAGGAGGCCCTTGCTGGTGAGAGGCGGCTCAATGCGGCTTGCTGCTGGTTTGGGGGGCATGTTTGCTTGCATGCCGTTTGCCCTGCCGCGGCACTGCCAGCTGGCAAGAAACTGGCAAGAGCGGGCAGTGGGAGGAGGCCCTGGCTGGTGAAAGGGCCACTGCAGCCATTTGCCTGCCATGTTCTGCTCATTGTAGTCAAGTTTGCTGGGAGGTTGTGCAAAGCGGGTAGTGGCTGCCATTTTCCCCTGCTCAACCTTCTGGCATGCATGCAACTTGCCCCGCTGCAGTGTTGGAGGTGATGCGGCAGGAGCGCGTGCAGCCTGTGACCCGCACCTTCAACACAATCATGATTGCCTGCAACACCTCGGGGCAGTGGCAGGTGGGGGCATTGTAGGGCTGGGCGTGTGCTTTGGGCTTGGGCTGGCTGGGCGAGGGTGCTGTTTTGCGGCTGGCTAGAAACACCTCGGGGCAGTGGCAGGTGGGGCCACACCAGGGCTGGGCGTTTGATGGCTGGATGAGGGGGCTGTGCGTCAGGTTCAGTCACAGCGCTGGCGACGTAATTGTGCTTGCCGCACCGGTTTGCTTTTACTTTCATCCATGCGTTTCAACTGGGCTGCTCTTCACCTTGGTGTTCCACCCTGCAGGAGGCGTTGCGTGTGTATGAGAGGATGGTGGCAGCGGGGCAGCCGCCCAACACCACCACCTACAACGCGCTCATATCAGGTGAGGGCCAAACTGCCTCGATAAAATTCGATAAAATAATGCGCTCGTATCAGGTGAGGGCCAAACTGCCTCGGGAAAATTCGATAACATAATGCGCTCGTATCTAGTCATGGGTGCGCCGGCCGCTGCTTGGTTGGCACCATTGGGCACGCACGCTGCCGTTCCTGTGGGCTGCAAGGGAGCCACCACATGCCCACTTGCTGCGCTTGTTCCCTTGTCCTGCAGCCCACAGCAAGGCCGGCTACCAACTGCATGAGAGTCTGAATGCTTCTTTTGGGCTGCTGTATGGATTGCCCTTCTGTGCTCACTGCCCCTGCTGTGTGCCCTGCCCTGCAGCCC